>CAUYON010023716.1:0-16630 GCA_963573935.1 Arctocebus calabarensis
TAGTCCCAGCTACTAGGGAGGCTGAGGCAAGAGAATCGCTTAAGCCCAAGAGCTGGAGGTTGCTGTGAGCAGTGTGACGCCACGGCACTCTACCCAGGGCGATAGAGTGAGACTCTGTCTCTACAAAAAAAAAAAAAAAAATGTAGTATTAACATCTGATGTCTCTTAGTTTTTTATAACATCTGCTGTTGTATCCTTTTGAAAAATACTGTAATAGTTTTGTCAGTGAAAATGATGTCTTACAGTAACATTGTTGTCAAATACATCTCTGAGTACCAGTTAAAGAGAACCAGGGAAGATGCTAATAGTAGCTTTTATATGTATAGATGCTAATATATCTAGAATAACTATTATTGATACAGATGTTAGTAATAATTGTTATAGAGCATTTATGGATACCATCGTGGATGCTTTCATAGAAGTTAATTCTAGTCCTCTCAACAGTTCTGTGTACCCTGAGTGGTACTGCCCTAATTTATAGGCAAGGAAACTAAAAATCAAGACAGGAACTTGTTCAGGTCTCACATGTATCAAGTGGCAAATATTGGTCTTGTTCTGTCTGGTAACAAAGCCAACTAAAATGTCATTGTGGTGTTTTTGACTAAGGACAACTGAGTGAAATGTAGATACTTGTTTAAAATATTTATTGAAAAATTAATATTTATTTAGTCACTTATCAAATACATTAACTGCATAAAATTCCTTTGTTTTCATTGGAGGAGGAAACACAAGAAAAGGAGTATCATAGGATCCACATGCTCCTGAGAATGGTTAGCATTAAGAGAAAAGGCAGAGAAGATCATAGGTACTGAATTGTAAATTGGTTAGTTTAAATAATCAGTTGGTAGTAGATGTAAATGACACACATCTGTACTTTTTTTATTTTATTTTTTTAATTTATTGTTGGGGATTCATTGAGGGTACAATAAACCATGTTACACTGGTTGCATTTGTTGGGTAAAGTCTCTCTTACAATCGTGTTTTGACCCCAAAAGGTGTGGCACACACCAAGACCCCCCCCCCCGGGCGCCCCCGGCCCGCCCCCCCCCCCCCCCCCCGGCCGCCCGCCCCGCCAAAGCAACCCCAGACCGAGGGACGGCGCGAGGGGGGTGAGGTCTTAGGGTCTTGTGCCACACCTTTTGGGGGCAAAACACGATTGTAAGAGGGACTTTACCCAACAAGTGCAACCAGTGTAATATGGTTTCTTGTACCATACCCAACAATAGAAAAAATGAATACCCAACAATAGAAAAAAAAGTGGTTAAAAAAAGTCAAAAAAAATAGTTCTTTTGGAACACTATATTATGATTTAGTTTCTTTACTCTCTGGGTAAATATACAATAGTTTAATTTGAAGGTAATGCATTCATTTGCCGTTGTTGTTGAGAAATAAAACAGAAATTTTCTTCAAATTCATTCTTTTTTAAAAAATGATTTTATTCCAATTTGGTTTATTTATGGTCAGGTTAAGGGAGCAGCAGGGGAGTTGGGGTTGCACAGGGCCAGGGGACAGAGAGTTGAGGACAAGATGAGCACATCATGGAGAAACTGAGGACCAGGGCCACAGAAAGCCGTGCTCCTCAGCTTACATTAACAATGAAGTAGAGGTCACACAGAATCAAAGTTCTATTGTGCTTTTAGTTCTGACATCAGCCCTAAGGACCTGGTCTCCCAAACTGCTTGCCAAGAACCAACAGTACTCTGTTTTTGACAAAGGATGCTTTCTAAGCATGATATATTTTACCTAAAATTGTATATAACCTATATACACATACATGCACACATGATGTATGTACATACATGCACTGTTAACACACTATATTTTTATAAGGACTTGCATCAATGTTATGGCTTTCTTTAAATTAGTTTAGTTTTTCAAATCTCATTTTTAAATGCATGGTAGTAGTACACACAATAAAGTTGATAGGAATATAGTTCCTTAAATACTTGTTCACTTCATCTTACCTTCGTTTTTTTTGTTTTTTTAAAGGAATATATTGGTTTAGGAAAGAAAAAAAACTGATTGTTCAACTTGATGAAATATAAAAAGGTGGGAATAGAGCTATCTATGAAGGCTCTGTCTTTATGTAGTTTTTAAATTGTACAAGTACTTCAGATGTTATTGTTATGAACCAAATAGCTTAAAAAATGTGGTAAATACAAGCTCTATAAAAAATTCACTCTTTTGGTGAGCGGTGTGGAAATAAAATTCAATTTTATAGGAAAGATGAAAAAAAGTTAGATTTAGAGAATTATAACACAGTTAAGGAAGTATTTGGGAATGGAAGCCTAGTTTTGGAAATCTATTTCTTGCCAAGTGAAAAGGCGCTAAGCTTCTCAGCAAAGAGTACTTTGCAGCAGAGGCTTGTCTGTCAATGTTTGGGAGGTGCTAATAAGCAAATAAACCCAGAGTTCCAGCTTCAGTGTTTGGTATATCCATGGAGTGCATGTGGATACCTCACCTTAGGGAAGGACGCAAGTCAGTCCACAAGATACACTGGGACTGACTCTGTATTTGCAGATGGCCCCTGACACATAATGGTTCTACTTAATGATGTTTTGACTTTACAATGATTCAGAAGTGATGCACAGTCAATAGAAACCGTACTTTGGGTGCTCACATAACCATTCTCTTTTTCACTTTCTATGCTTTATTCAATAAATTAACAAGATATTCAATATTGTATTATAAAATTGACTTTATGTTAGGTGATTTGGCCTAAGTGTAGGCTAATGTAAGTATCCCAAGCATAATTAAGGTGGGGTAGGCTAAGCTGTAAAGTAGGCTGGCTGTATTAAGTGTATTTTTGGCTTAATAGTATTTTCAATGTACAGTGGACTATAGGGACATAACCCCATCATAAATTGAGGAGCATCTGTATGGGTCTTTAACTAGGTGCCTGTCTGGGAGAAAAATTTATTTAAAAATAGGCAATAGGGATATATCTTATCTTATATATTCTTTATTTCCTAGTACAAACAAACCATGTATAGTTTACTGTGCAAACTATAAGTAACAGAAAAGTCTGAAATGCAGATGGAGTGTATCAATCAGAGGAGGAGATAGAGGCAGATATTTCAGAGAAGGAAGACTTCCCACATTATTGTCATTGATAGTGATAGTGATTGCTTGTAGCGTTGTTGACTGGCTTTGTGCTGTGTGACTTATTCTCATTTATTTTCATCATTTAGTCATATAAGGAACCCTACGATGGAGACATGATTCAAATGAGTGAAGTAACTTGCTGACTACTGTATCAGTAAGAGACCCACAGGCAGGTCTGACTTGCTCCAAATCCAGAGTTCTTTATTACGTGGCTGAAAACAACACGAATACTATTTGGAATAAAATGTATTTGTCACATATCTTCAGTTTTTATAGTCCAACTGGGATAAAAATGATTTACAAATTAGAAGAAAAGACAATCTAACAAAGACTCTTCATCTAGTGAAAATTTGAAGTTGAAACAATAGTGTAATGAAATAATTTATTTTTTGTTATTCATAATTAAATAAAGAATTGATTTTGAGATCTTTAGAAACTAGTACAAGAAGAAACTATTTAAAACATGTCACAAACTAATATTACCTCAAGGTTTTAATATGCCCATCTTTATATTAACTAATTAAAAATATGATTTAGTTTAAGAAGCAAATCATAAAACTTCTCAGTCAAGAATATATATATATTATATATATATATGTATCTACTAAAGTTCCATTTTACAGCATTCATTAATTTTAACTACCACCTAAATAGGAACGATACCACCATAATTTGAAGGATATGTAAAATAATAGTGTATAATTACCTATAAATATTTCCATTATGAATTTATATTTGATGTAACAATATCACAAAATGAAAGTAGACCAGAAGGAAATACAGACATGTCAAAATTAATCTGAAGAAAGAGTATAGAAAAGCATATATACTACTGGTTCTCTAGGTTTAGTTAAAAATGTATGAAGAAAAGGAGCAGAATTCTTGGAACTAATGGTTCTTACCTAGAGTCCAATTCTGGATCCCTGCTGATATTTTTTAAGTCCTAATGTTAATATCTTACTCTAATTTGGGCTATACAAGACTCAAACTTTATTCAGCATTTTCACTCTTTATTACTACGATCAGCAATGTGATGACATTGCCTCCCGTGTACATCAGAAGCTCTAATTGGCTGTTATATGTATCTTTGTCTGTAAATCATATGAAACCATATTAATTCTTACTTTACAAATTTTCTTGGTAAGCAAAATCTTTGAAATAAATATATACTTAGACGAATAAGCATAATGAAAAGGCTGAGACATCACTATTCTGTATAGTGAGAGAACAACGAGGTGAGTTAAATGATCTACCTCAGTGCACAGTGAGGTGAATGTTAATGCTGCTTAAAACTCAAAATATTTAGAATTTGGGTATTAGCAGATAATGATGCTTCTGTGGTAGGTGCTATGTCTTTGTGTTAAATTAAGCATATTTTAATATTTGTTACTTTCCTTGAATATTGTTGTATAAGTCATTTATGATAAGAGATTTTAGTGAATATGCTGATAAACTCACTTCATACGAAGACTACACATGAGAAAACTATAGCTCAAGAGGAATTATATGCATAGAAGGCCAGAGGGAAGAAATTATGAGTAAATGAATGACATTTTAAAACTGAGGTATCATAACTAGAATGTTACTACTAAGATATTAAAATAGACATTTAAAAGACATGGTTATTTGACATTTAGTTTTTAAGTGCATTTAAGTGAAAATTTGAGCTAAGCAGGCTTTTCAGATTTCTTTCATTTTGTTAAAAGAAATATATACATATATATTTGAGACAGAATCTCAGTCTGTTCTCAGGCTTGAGTGCTGCGATATCATAGCTCACAGTAACCGCAAATCCTGGGCTCAAGTGACTCTCTTACTTCAGCTTCCCAAATAGCTAAGACTACAGGCCCCTATCACAATACCCAGCTAGTTTGTCTATTTTTAGTAGAGATGGAGTGTCGCTCTTGCTCAGGCTGCTCTTAAACTCCTGTGCTCAAGCAATTCACCTGCCTCAGCCTCCCAGAGTACTAGGATTACAGGTATGAGCCACCGGACCTGGCCTTTTCTCAGAAACATTTTACTTTCATGTGTTTTGTAAAAATACAGTAAAGATACTGACCATTGTATTATAATACCTAATGTCTAATTAATTATAAGAAAAGAAAAGCAACTTCTGTGTTTTTTTAAAATTTCAGATTAATATGAGGGTACAAATGATTAGGTTACATTGTTTGCGTTTGCAAGGCAAAGTTTAAGTTGTAGTTGCACCCTTTACTGAGGCGCAACTCAGCAACTCAATGGGAATTACATTATTCCCATTAGGTGAGAGTTTAGCAATTCTGCTCCCTTCTCCCCCTCTCCTATCCCTCCTCCCCTCAATGCCCCACTTGAATTTAATTGTGTTTTTCCTCTTTGTGTGGGCGTGTAGTTGTTCATTGTTTTCATATTAGTATTGAGTATGTTGGATACTTGCTTTTCCATTCTTGTAATACTTTACTCACAAGAATGTTCAACTTCATCCAGATTAATACAAAAGATTCAAAATCTCCATGTTTTTTATGGCTGAATAATATTCCTTGGTATATATGTATTATAGTTTATTAATCCATTCATGTGTTCTTGGACACTTGACCCACATCATTTTGATGATTGTGAATTGAGCTACAAGACACACTCTAGTGCAAATGTCCTTATCTAAAATGTTTTTTTCTTCCTCTGGGTACATACCTAGTAATGGGATTGCAGGATCAAATGGAAAGTCTGGTTTTTGTTCTTTGAGGATTCTCCATAATTCTTTTCATAGAGGCTATGTTAGTTTGTGATCCCACTAACAGTGTGAAAGTGTTCCCCTCTCTCCATATCTGTGCCAGCATTTACAACTTTGAGAATTTGTGATATGGGCTGTTCTCACTGGGGTTAGATGATATCTCAAGGTGGTTTTGAATCACATTTCTCTGATGATTAGGGATGATAAGCATTTTTCCATGTGTGTGTTGGCGATTCATCTGTCTTCTTCAGGGAATATTTTGTTCGTGTCTCTTGCCCACTATTTTTAAATTATTTAGTAATGTAAGTATGTCATTATATACTATATACTATCTAAAATGCTTTTAAAATATTATAACAAATAAATTACTATTAAATAAATGACTCCTGAGATATCATAAATTTTTGCATCTTGCTATTCCCAAGTTACCTTTTCGGCCCAAGTGATATGGGCAAATTATTAATAATATCAACATATACTTTCACATAATAGGAAAATATTGTAATGGTAGGTACAAACACTTCTTAGAAAGAATTAAGAATAAATATAACTTAATCAAGAAGACAGTCTGCTTGCTACTTTTGAAGACTATCTTGGCTGAATTTTTATTTAGTGTGGAAGCAAAGGATGATTGACTTTGATATCTTTATCTCAACTACTTCTGTCTCTACATTTTAGGGAATGATCTTAAATGCTTTCCACAGCTTCCTACCTTGCCTCATTACTCTATGACTTGTTTGCCTCTTTCTTTCCTCCTACTTTGTCATTTCCCCATCCTTCTCTTTGTATTCCCAAATCTTTTAGCTAATTCTAGAGAGGAGAAAACTGATTCTCAGGGGCATTAAGTAGTCTGGTAGAGGTTACACCACTGCTGATTGGCCAGTCATTGCTCCAGCAATGACTTCAGTTTTCTCTGTCCAGGTACTCTGTTCTTCCTGAGTTTCTAATGGGGTTATTTCTTATATGAGAACATGATGCTGATAGAATAGACTGTGGTATAGTTTGCAATTCCTTAATGTGTATCCATTTTTCTGTCTAAACTAGGATGTCCACAGGGCTGATATCATCAGTCAATTTACACTGGCAAAATTGTGCTAGTTTTAAAAACATTGAAATATTTCCACACTGGCTACTAAGTAGCCACTGTTCAGAGCTTCTCCACCCTACCTCTCGCTGCTTTAGCAGACTAAGTGAGTCCCCTCAGAATCACCTCCCAGACTGCGCTGACTTCCTACCTTAGCACAACAGCAACAAAATGGGGCATTTTTGCTGCCAATAGTTGGAGTTAATGATGAGTGAAATACTTTAGGCTTTTACATAGAACTGTGCTCTCTACTTATTTGTCTTTTCAGTTGTTTCCTTCTCATAGTAATAATAAGAGGGAAATTTACTTTCCTAAATGTATGCTGATTCCAGGTTTTGCCTGTTTTCAATTAAAAAAAATTTAAACGGTGGGATCACACTTATGGTGCATCTCAGAAGGGTACAGGTGAAACCTACTAAATGCAGAATACAAATGTTTTCATACAATATATGAGAAAATCCCATGAAAGTTATTTCGAACATAACTGGATATTTCAGATTGTATGTGAAGCCAGCACATTGTACCCCATGATTGCACCAGTGTACACAGCTATGATTTAATTAAAAAAAAAATTATGTGAGCATGGCGCCTGTGGCTCAAAGGAGTTGGGCGCCAGGCCGATATACTGGAAGTGGCGGGTTCAAACCCAGGCCTGGCCAAAAACTGCAAAAAAAAAAAAAAAAATTGTGTGACAAGAAATATTCAAAAACAATAAAGAAAATTGTGTTGCAATATCCGAGGTTTCTGGTACCTCTGACCACTTAATGTTTTACAAATGTGTTCCCTTTAGGTTATAGGTTTTGGATTTATAGGTTTTGGATTCTAAAACAACTCAAAATATCTATGTGTGTTTTATGGATTTCGAGTATGGAAATACTATTGTTATATATTCATGGAGTTCTTGCTGTTTTTTAGTTTATTAATACAGGACATTGAATTGATTGGTTTTCAAATGTTAATTCATCTGTGCAGTTTTGGGGATAAACTTCACTTGGTCATGATGTATTGTTATCTTTATATATTATTGAATTTACTAAAAGGTTTTTAGAATTTTTTGCATCTATGATCTTGAGTAATAATTAGTCCAGTGGTAGGGAACCTGTGGCTTCAAGGCCACCGGTGTCCCTCCAGATCCCCAAGAGTGGCCCCTGAACAGAATGCAAACTTCCTTTTTCAAAAGGATTTGTTCTATAAAATTTGGATTCAGTCAAAAGACCACACTCAAGGATCTAGAAAGCCACATGTGGCTCCAGGGTTGCAGGTTCCAGGCTGTAGTTGTCTTGTAACATTCTTGTCAGGTTTTGATGTCAGAATAATGCCTCATAGGAGTTGGGTAGTATTATGTCCTGTTCATTTTTCTGGATGAGCTGAGTAGAATTGGAATTATGCTTTCTCTAAATGTTTCATAGAATTTATAAGCGAAGTCATCAATGCCTGGAGTTTTCTTTGTTGAAAGGTTTTTAACTAAATAGTCAATGTCTATAATAGATATAGGGCTGTTCTGGTTACTTACTCCTTCTTGAGTGAGTTTTGATAGTGTTTTTCACAGAATTTGCCCATTTCCTTTAAGTAGTCTAATTTATTGGAAAAGATTGTTTCACTATTTGCTGTATTATCTTTGTTTTAGCAATATCTATAGAATCTGTAGTGATGTCATTTTTTTGTCTTCTCTCTTTTTTTAAGTACTTCAAACAAATTGATTCACTGTCTTCTTGCCCGTATTTTCTACAAAGCATCAAGTGTCATTCTTATTTTGTTCCTCTGTGTACTGGGTGTCTTTTTACTCTGGTTGTGTAAAACAGTTTATCACTGGTTTTGAACAATTTGATTATGACATATTTTGATCTAGTTTTCTTCATGCTTTATGTGCTTGGGATCTGTGAGTTTATAGATTTCATCAAATTTAGATAATTTCCTTCAAATATTTTTCTGTCTCTCTTTGACTTCCTTTGGGGACTCCAATTACAAATACATTAGACTGCTTTAATTTTATTATCATTTTATTCCTTTTATTTCTGTGTTCCCTTTTGGGTAATTTCTATTGCTATACTTTCAGGTTTACTAATATTTTCTTCTACACTGTCTGCCATTTAGCCAGTGCACACTTTATCTGGCATATTGTAGTTTGTACTTCTAGAAATTTAATTTATATCTTTTATACATCTTCCATATTTAGCTTAACTTTTTATATAAACATATGATTATAACTTTAATAACTGTCTTAATGCCTTTGGCAATTTAAACATCAATTTTAGTGCTGGATCATTTTCAATTGGTTGTTTTCTCACCCTATCCCACTTCTTTGACTGCCTGATAATTTTTTTATTGAAAACCAGTCACTGTGAATTTAAAATTATTGCATGATGGATATTTTTGTATTTCTATAAATTTTGATTTGTTCTGGGGTACAGTTAAGTTACTTATAAATGGTTTTATTCTCTTGGGTGTCACTTTTAAGATTAACGGGATGAGAGCAGTGTTTAGTTTTGGACTAATTTTTTTCTAAGAACTAAGACAATACCCTTCTGGCTGTTCTACTGAATACACCTTATATCATGATGTTTTCTAGCCTAGCTGGTAAGAACAGACACTCTTCCTGGCCTATGTGAGTGCTTTGCACCATTACCTCTGTGTCATTTCAAGTGGTTCTTTCACCTGCCTCAAGTATATAAATTTGTATTCTGCTGAGTTGTTAATGAAGATCCTTTGTAGATTTTTAAATTTCTATCTCTGTTCATCCCTCCTCTGTTTTTTTTTTTTTTTTTCTTGAGACAGAGTCTCACTTTATTGCCCTCAGTAGAGTGCATGGCAACACAGTTCACAGGAACCCCCAACTCCTGGGCTCAGACGATTCTCTTGCCTCAGCCTTCCGAGTAGCTGGAACTACAGGCACCCACCATAATGCATGGCTGATTTTTGTTGCAGTTTTGCCAAGGCCGGGTTTGAACCCACCACACTCAATATATGAGGCTGGCGCCCTACCCACTGAGCCACAGATGCCACACCTCTGTCTGTCTTTTTTTCTATCTGAAAACTCTAACTACTTTATTCTCCTTGTAATCTCAGCTCTGTCTCTTCAAATCTGGGACTTCAGGGAGCTCTTCCTGGACTCTCTCTCCCTATGCCATCGCTTAGAAACTGCCTCATTGCAACAACCTTGGCCAGTTGTAAGACTCATCTCCTATGTTTTCCATTTCTCAGGTTTATAATCCTTTATTGTCTCAAGTTAAGAATCTTGAAAAGCCAGTGTTCCATTTTTTCGTTTTGTTTGCTTCAGGGTTTTAGTTGTTTCAGACAGAAAGGTAAATTAAGTTCTTGCAACTTCATCTAAGTTGAAAACCGAAGGAAGACAACTTTGAGACTGGATACTGAAGTGCTAGCTTCAGAGAGTAAAACTCCTGAGGAAAAATCTTAGTATTTTGACCATTGGATGTATCCTTATATTTAATGTTTTTCAGAAAATAAAAACTTGCTTATTTTTATAAAATTAGAAAAATATACAAATCAAAAATCTATAGCCATACAAACATGTAAAGTTTTCTTTAATAAATAAATGAAATGAAGTAATTATAGGTAATCTGATAGATTGTGTGGGTGTTTCCCAAAGTGACATACCTATATAAGAAGTTGTCTTTCAGGGTGATTTTACCAGGCCGTAGACGAATACGAAGACTGTAGGGAGTTTTCCACAAAACTATATTATTCCATTTAAAGGACACATTTTATTTTTGACTCTATCTGTTCTACGTTATTAGTGATAAAATTTCATACATTACTAAATTTATGACACTAGCTAATGGACTGTAAGGAGTTTTTTTTTTTTTGTCATTATCTGGCAAAAGTATAAGAGGGGATCCATCCTATATTCATTCCCATAAAATTTTAATATTTTACTGCTTTGTATATGCCAAGTGTTTGGAAAAAAACTGTTTTCTGTGCTCAAATATTTTATACCTAACCCATTTTTATTCGAAGACTATTGTATAATTTTATTCAGAAAAACCTCCTTATTTTGGAAATAGTATGTTCTGCCCTGTGCAACTTATAGTATCTTTAGGGACAATGGGACATGTCTGAATGACAAACTTGTGTCATTTTTATATGTATTTTTTTTACCCATAAAAGATATAACACTCAATTCTTTCCTTAATACTTATAAACAGTATTTGGAGATTGATTTTTGATTTTGATTGTTTCCTAAGAAAACAGAAATTGATGTGGTTCCTACGCTTTTAGTCATGCACATGTGGCCAGTGAGAAAAATGCCTTTATAATGAAGATACTTGTATAATAATGAGGGTAGCAAATATTGACATACTAAGAAATGTATCATTCAGTACTTACAGTAATTTTTCAGGTGGCCATTGTTATTATTATTTTATAAAGAAAAAAACTGAATGAAATAGGTAAGTAATTGCTCAAGATGTCATAGCAAAATGTAAAGCCATAGATGAGACCCCAGGTTTGTGAGAGGCAAGAACTGTGCTCCAATCACTGCCTTCAAGTGAGAAGATGATTTTTAGTGTTTTCCAATTTCTGATGTTGCTTCTCTCCTGACATTATCACCAAAAAGGAGAAACAACTGCATTTTATACACTATTTATTGCTCTTTTTGTTATACTACAGAGCTTTTTATTTAATGAAAAGAATGATAAATTATACTTTTGTTGAAATATGCCTTTTAGATCTTTGAAAAAGGTTGGAAAGCAAAGGAAAATAGACATTCCAGAAGACTTGTGACTTTTTTTTTTTTAAGAAATCTTTTCTTTTGCTAAGATCTCTTAAAATATTTCCATATTTATAAAAAGCATTCTGGTTTATTAGTGAAAATAGCTGCAAGGGTATGTCACTGGGTAGATTCATTAAAAATTACAAGCATACACCATTACTATGAAAAGTTCCTGTAGCCTGTTTCCTGCACTTTGGGAAAGGTTCAGCTTTCCAGTGATGACTGCCCATGAATTTTGGAGGCCTGCACCTGCAGATTATAGCCTCAGGCACAGGCTCAGGAGAACAGCCCCCATTTTGTAAAAAAAAAAAAAAGCTCTGCTGTTTTGTAGAAATGTTTGGGACAGAGAAATGGACCTAAATGAGATAAACAAAACTCGTAAACCACCAAGATTAGATAAATTGCTAGAGTGGTTTGGAAGGCCAGGCAGGAACAAACATTCCCTCCTAAATACAGTTTTCCTGCACTTGGGACAAGCACACTATCTGATTACCCATGATGATTTATTTATCTTTCTAGACTGTTGACATGAAGTCTGAATTTCAGATCCAGGAATAGGTGTACTTCCTGCAGTTATTTTGTTTGCCAAAATCACTGACTTCTCTTGTGTTGCTTCTTGTGATTACTGGTGCTAACGATATCAAAGCTTGGTGTTCTCACCTCATCTACAATAGTAAAATTTTAGCAAACCACTCTGGGTTTGAAGTATAGGCCCTAGCATAATATTCTAACAATAAACAGGGTTCCTTCTTTTTTATATGCTTTTAGCTATTATATCAACCAGATGTCAGTTTCTTCCTGATAAAGGTTTTTCATATTTGTCACTCATAAAATTTGTGCTGCAGGGTAAGTAAACTCTTCTGAAAACATTCATTACTTGATTTGTTTATTCACTGATCCACACACTGAAATACCTAATCTCTGCCAGATAGCTCATGGATCTCAGGGACTCAGTGAGAAAAAACAACCCTTTCTTTGGAGCTCATATTTTAATTAGGGAAGCTGAAATAAAAAGTGAATAAAACAAACAAGAAAATATCAGGTAGTGATACTGCTCAGAAGAAAGCAAAACAAAGTGAAGCAATTAACTGTGCCCAGATGCCTCGTTTAGCTTGTGTATTCAAAGATGGCCCCTCCATGCGGGTAGCGTGTAAACTGATACCTAAATCAGAAGCAGGCTGCCATGCGAAGATCTGATGAAAGAACATTCCAGGCAGAAGTAACAGCTAATGCAAAGATACAATTATAATGAGGACATGGCTAGACATGCATCATTTCACCTTAATTTGTAACCTGATTTGCTTTCACTTATACCATTCAAAATTCTGTATTTTGTCCACACCTCCCCTAACCCTTTAAATTTTGTATTCTTAATGAAAATTTTATTGTAGGTGACCATAGAAATATGGTTATTTTAGCTAATTGATTCTGTAGTGTTTTCAGGAAATTATTTCATATTTAGAATTTCACAAAGTGATTTAATTTGAAAGTAGTTACTTAAGCAGATAAATTTCAAATAATTTCCCAGAATTCTTTTCTCTTAAAACTTTCATTAAAATGAGTAAATATAATGTCTCTTAAAAAGAGAAAGGAAGGGGAAAATGAAGAAAAGGGGGGGGAGAAAAGGAAAAGAATGCATAATTAAAGGAAGAGAGAAATGAAGAAAGAAAAGAAGGAAGGAAATAAAGGAAAGAAAGGAAAAAAGAAATAAAAAAGAAAGAATGTAATTCCTTTTATGTATGGAAAGATACAGAGAACTTTTTCCCAAATGAGGTGACTTTGAAGCTGGAAGACAGTCACACGTTCATATAGTAAAACTTCCAGGGCACAATTTCTTAAATTATTTCTTTCACTGCCCTCTTGGTAGCTCAGTGTCATGGATGAGTGAGTTTACCTCACAAGTAAGTATTTAGCTCCCCAAGAACTGACTCTTAACTTTAGCTCTCCACATGATTAGACTCAGGGTGAATGAACAAGATTAATGAGAGCCCTGAGTGAAAACAGTCTCTTGTAAGGACAGCACTAAATCTTGAAAGGTTGGTTGTTATTGTTTGGGAGGCTGAGTTCTGTACTAACTCCAGAAGGGATCATGGTGGTGGAGGTGGTGGCAGCTCCTGACCTGGGTCTATCTTTAAGGCCTTGATTAAGCTTTTCTGTGACTGGCATTATGCCATTCACTGTTGGAATCTATTTTTAGAAGCCATTGCATATCCTTGCATTTTCTCACTATGTCTAATTGTAAGTTTTAACATTCTTTCTTACTCCACCTCTCATCCCAAATGATAGAACCTGGATATATGCTCACATCTGGAAGTTCTAGTTTATTCTCCTTCTAAGTACACTAAAGCATTCCTAGCATTAGTCTTCTACCGGACAGTAAAATGATGAGAAAAGAGTCTGTAAATTCTTCCTATTCTCCTGTTCAACCCTGTACTAGTTTAGTAAAAGTGATTACAAAGAATGGACTAGAAAGGAGAATCCACTGGCAACTAACAATAGCCAAGCAATAGCAAAAATGATTTAACTTTGGCAGGCGAGATAGCCTGATTGGGGAATGCATGTGCAAATTATCAAGAGATTATAAACTAGTACTTATACACAGGAGGAAAATCTGAATCCATTTCACTCTGCCCACTTGCATCAATGGACCATTAGTGGTGATCTCCAAAGAGTAGTCTAACACTCAAGAATGAGGCACTGATTTTATAAAACAGATTCTTCAAAGGAGGGGGAAACCAGGCCTGTGGGGAAAGAAAGCAGAAGTCTGGCAATAGGTCATGGGAAAGGAAGGACTCACTGTGGTGTTTGACTTGGAGAAAGAAAGACGTAACAGCAGGCCACAGCCCAACCTGTCATTAGCTTAAAAAATAAATAAATAAATAAAAATACACACACACAACTGCCACTAGCCTCAGAATGGATTAGATTGAAGGTTACTTTTCCCGCCTCTGTACTTATTTCCTATCTTAAATTTATGTTAATAATTTTACTGCTTCTCCGCCCTGAGTTTGGGGACAGAAGGATTAGGTCTTGAAAGTTTCAATCCCAGGATATGCCCCCAAAGTTTTATGTGAAAAGGGATCTATTGGCCTACAAATGCATCAGTTTTCTATCAAAAGTTATTTTATAGCAGACAGCTATCGGTTAATTGAGATGTATTTTACTAAAATCATAACAGGTTGAAACTAGCAGATTTTATTAACACTTTTTTTTTTACAATCCAATTACCTGGAACACTATAGTTTATTTAGAACAGGTATCTTTTATTTTTCTTTCAAAAAATACATTGATTATTTTTATGAATGTTTAAAATTTAATAGTCTTCAGTATTTTTGCAGAGTAAAAATTTCAACAAATAATTTTTATTTTTTTTTCTTTTCATTTTGGATGTGTACTTGCTGTGCTTCATATATAGCCATCAGAGTTTTCTGTTTGGGGTAACTTATGTTAGATTTTTAGAAAATCAGTCATTATAATTTATTTCTTCTCTGACATTAAAAGAATTTAGTTCCTAACACTAGATATCCTATCATGAAAGGGCTTTATTCATAAAATATTATAAGAAATTTAAAGTAATGGCTTTAAAGAACAGATTTGATTCACCACCATGTTCATTTTCTTTGGGTGTGAAAAAAATTACCACAATAATGTAGTGAATTAAGGCACAATCAAGTATTTGCTCATGCTTCTACATTTTGGACAGTACTTAGCAAAATGGTTTGTTTCTCCTCTCATGGCACTTCATGGAAGAAGGGGGTAGCAAATTCAAGGTAGCTTCTCGTTCTTCGAGGCCATTCTCCACCTAGCATCCTGTCATTCATAGTCCCAAGCAACTTACATGGAGGATGGATCCCAAGAGAGTGAAAGCAGAAGGTGCTAGTTCTCTTGAAGGCTAGATCTGTTTAAGGGCTCAGCTTGGAATAAACTCAGTACCACTTATATCTGCAGTATATGGGCCAAAGCAAGTTATAGTACCAGCCCAGATTCAAAAAGAAGGAGAATGGACTTCAGGTTTTGTTGGGAAGGATTGTGTACATTTATAAAGAGGGAAGAAATGGTTATCTGCCATATTTGGAGACAATGGTGCAAACCTTTTATAAATATATCCTTGAATATATTAAGACTTCTTAATTCTGAAGGTCCTTTTGATGCACATAACTTGTAGATTATTCAGGATTTTGTATTCACTTTTAATCTTGCATTATGAGCTTGTTTCTTTGATTTGGAGTTATGACATTCCATGTTATTGATCTTTAATAAAGAGCAGAACTTGTCACTCAAGTCAGACAATTTCCAAATGCTCACTGTTCTGACGTGGCAATCAAATGAGTTATTTTTGAAAACATCCCCTTCACCGTGGTGTAAAAGAAAGGATCTGGAGGCAAATAGATATAGGTTCAAATACCAGTCTCTACATTGGTATTTGACATTAGGGCAAGTTATTTAAATTCTTTGGGTCTCATTTTCCTCATTTGCATAATGAGAATAACTATACCTACTTCATCAGGTTGGTATGAAGATTAAATAAAATAATTATAATTTGGTCACTGGGATATTCTCCTGGGATATATTCGGTTTTCCCTTTCCCTACATTCCTTCAAAATAGTGATTACATTTTCTATATAAAAATTATTTTTTAAATTACTGGGAAAATGACACCTTCGTCAGTTTTGGATTTGATTAATCAGATTTTAAAATAGAGTAGCAATAATATTCTTTTCTTTATCTATTCTTCTAAACAGATGAAGAAAAAGAAGGGCAAATAAGTACAAAAAACTTCAAAGTTCAATATAAATTCTAGAGACACTTTTTTATACTTACTGATATATAGTGTTCATATGAAGATTTAATTTTACAGAGTTATTTTTTTTTAATTTTATTGAATCATAATTCTGTACATTGGTGCAATCATAGGGCACGATTCATATACATTCAGAAATGTTTTGATCGTACTGTTACAGATAGCCTTCATGGCATTTTCTTGATCACTATATAAAGACATTGA
>CAUYON010023719.1:0-14940 GCA_963573935.1 Arctocebus calabarensis
GGACCACATTCTTCTTAGCAAAATATCTCAAGAATGGAAGAAAAAGTATCCAATGTACTCAGCCCTCCTATGAAGCTAATCTATAGCTTTCATATGAAGGCTAAAACCCAGTTATAGCACAAGAAATGGGGAAAGGGGCAAAGGAGGGGAGGGGAGGGGGAAGGATGGGTGAGGGAGGGTGATTGGTGGGATTACACCTACAGTGCATCTTATAAGGGTACAGGTGAAAATTACTAAATGTAGATTATAAATGTTTTCATATCGTGATTAAAAGACTATGAAGGCTATGTTAAATATTTCAATGCAAATATTTCAGAATGTATATAAAGTCAGCACATTGTGCTCCATGATTGCACCAATGTACACAATTAAAATTTAATAAAAATTTTAAAAAAATAAATAATAAATAAATAAATAAATAAATAAATCCATGTCCCTTCTCTTGTTGGCAATGAATTTACCAGACACATATAAGTTCTGAAGTAGATGATTTTGTCTAATCTTTTGTGTAATATCTTTTTTTTTTTTTGCAAACGGAATCAGGTGTATGTCAATAGCTTTTCATATAATATAAAATTTTACGTTTGCGTATGAGGTATTTAATGATTATTAATATTAATTCTGCTCTCATATTGCATTTCTTTAAAATATTTTTGTACCAATTTTTGAAGATACAAGTTTAATAAGAAAATAACAAGTGTTTCATTTTCTCCAGTGTGCTGTTCAATTCCCAAGTAACATGAACCAAAACCTACAAGGAAAAGTTTAGTATTTTTAAATGCAAAATATTATCAATTGAAAATTAATCCTATTTTGTCATAGAAAATGTCTTCAGACTTTCACCTTTTCTCAAATATTCTTCAAACAACAATCTACCCATGACATATTTCAAAAATTAACTCTTGGCCAGCCATGGTGGCTTACACTTGTAATTCTTGCAATTTCAGAGGCCAAGGCAAGAGGATGCTTGAGGACAGTAGTTTAAATGCAAACTGTACAACATAACAAGACACAGTCTTCTCCACACACACAAAATAATAATAATAATGATAATGATTTGGGTGTGATGGTACCCACCTGTAGTCCCACTTCTATACTAAGACAGGAGGATAACTTGAGCCCAGAAGGTGGAGGCTTCAGTAAGCTATGATCATGTACTGCTCTCCAGCCTGGACGACAGAATGAAACTTGTCAGAAAGAAAGGAAGGGAAGGAGGAAGGAAAGAAGGAATTACCTTGAAATAAATATGGGAAAATTCCCTTCCATAAAATAAAGTTATATCTCTCTTTGACAATAGGGTGTTAGTAGATATTAGGAAAAATGAAGAAAAAGAAAAAGGGATCAATGAGAAAAAAAGCTAACCTTTTCTTTTTTTTTGTAATGTCAAGTTAATGTGAGGGTACAGATGTCTAGATTACATTGTTTTCATATCTAAGGTAAAACTCAAGTTATAGTTAAGCCCTTCACTCAGAGAATGAGCAGAATACCCTCATACTGTGCACATTATGTGAAATCCTGCCTGTCACCTTCCTTCCTACCCCTCCACTCCCCTCCCCCTGGATAACCTATATTTGTATTTTTCTCTCTTATGTGGGTGTAGTTGTTTATCTACTGATTTAATATTAGTTTTGAGTACTTTAGATACCTTTTTTTCCTTTCTTGTACCATGAAGTTCTATTTGGTCATTAAAAAAGATGGAAACTTTACATCTTTGGGATTACCTGGATGGAGTTGAAACACATTCTTGGAGTTGGAACATATTCTTCTTAGCAAAGTATCTCAAGAATGGAAGAAAAAGTATCCAATGTACTTGAGAGAACAGAAATGATATAGTTAAAGCATATGACAGACCTTTCACCCCTTTGTGTTGTAGCTCCAACCCCCACAAGAGTGGAGGAGCTATATTCTGGGAAAGGAAGGGTATGTTGAAAACTGTGGTGCAATACCCCCTGATGGAAAGTCCTGAATTACTTAGAGAATTACCCAACCCATTTGACCATACTTTGTACCCCTGAACTATGCATGAACCATGTCCTTGTGATCCATACAGTAATGAACTCATGATGTGTCTTGTGATTGATGACAAATATGTTCTCCTACCCTGCAACCCTGCTTTAATTGCTGAGATTGGCTTCTGCATTGTGCTAGCTTGCCCTGCTGACTATGCAAGAAAAACTGTATAAAAGAACAGCCTGCCTGGCATTTGGGGCTCTCTGCTGGTCTGAGGGACCAAACTCGAGTTTGAATAAAGGCTCTTTTGCTTTTGCATCGGACTCAGCTCCCCGGTGGTCTTTGGGGATCGGTCTGGGCACAACATTACTCAGCCCTACTAGGAAGCTAATATATAGCTTTCATATGAAAGCTATAACCCAACTATAGCACAGGAATATGGAGAAATGGGCAAGGGAGTGGAGGAGGGAACAAGGTTGGGATGGAGGGAGGATAATTGGTAGGGCCACACCTATGGTGCATCTTAGAAGGGTACAGGTGAACCTTACTGTTGCAGCCCATATAGCCTATGGCTAGGAGTGAGAGTTATAAGAAATACCTGTATAGCTCAACAATGGAACACCTGGGTGAAAAGGGCATGGAGAGGGATTTAGCTCTCCTAACAAGAATGAGAGCTCGCGAGATGAGAGCAGTGGGGAATTGGCAGTCTCTACACCTGTGGTGTTGAGAGGCACAAGATCAGCCTTATATTAGGCTGGAGGAGAAGGCAGTCAAGGCGCATGTGCATTTCTATCATGGGCCCTGCTTACTCTGTCCCGCCTGTAGAACGCCAGCGTGGCGTCTCTCTGCTGAAGATCACTAAGCTCTGCTAAAGACTAAAATCTATCTTTCTAAGAAGACTGCTTTATTCTCTCTAAGACTCACTCTCTCTCTCTCCTGCTAAAGTAGAGAGCCCTCAGGCACCTAAGAGAAACTATACTAGAGCAAGGTAACTTAGTGGTCGCGTCCGGAACCTAGTTAAGCTGTGCCCTGGCAAGAAGTGTCAGAAGTGACATGTGACACCTTACTAAATGCAGAATACAAATGTCTTCATACAATAACTAAGAAAATGCCATGAAGGCTACGTTAAGCAGTTTGATGAAAATAGTTCAGATTGTATATGAAACCAGAAAGAAAAAAAAAATAGATGAAGGGCTTTTCAGAATTTTATTTCTTCCAAAGTAAATTTTGATAGTTTGTGCATTTCAAAAAAAGAAAAAATCCAATCTTAACAGATGTTCTTTATAGTCTTTTACACATATGTGGCTAAGGACAACTTGTCTCTTTGGAACACCACAGCAACATTACACTATCCAGCAACTGAATGACAAACAACAGTGAGTATTTATAATAGTAAGTGTTATACCTATGTATACATCTGAAATCACTTTTCCTCCAAAAAAGGAAAAACATTACAACTCACATAAAAGCTAATCCATTTATTTCAAATATTTTTTAGACATTTATTCCAACGACTTCTAAAGTTGTTTTGTAACACAAATCTTTGTAACAAAAACACTTCTGAAGTTGTTTTGTAATACTTGAAACAATTATATGTGTATATATCTTACTTCCCTATAATGAAAACATCCACATTTATTTATCTGACCTCGGAACATTATATGACTGTACCTGGATTATCCACTTGCTAAGGTGTTTGTATTTACTCATGAAGGTCTTCTATGAAATATGAAGAAGATTCTGGGTGATTCTGGTTCCTACTCTAAAGATTGTATATTCTTAAATAAATGCTTTCTTTTTGAACATACTTTGTAATTCCTTAACCACGACTAATAAAGCTCATGGATCTGCTTTTTTTAGATTTGAATTTATTCACTTGGTTCTTGAGATAAACTCTCTATCTATGGTTCACCTTTGAATTGTCCATTCTCTGCCATTCAGAAAAATTCACAGTAGTGCGATTAAGCATGTAGTGTAGAGATGCAAGAAATCACGTCATTAAAAACTGATTTGCCAGGTAGGCTCTGATGCTCATACCTGGAAATCATAGCTATAAATTGATTTCAGATTAATTATTTTCTTTTTAATTTATTTTTATTTATTTCAAATTAATATGAGAATACAAATTTTTAGGTTACAATGTTCTCGCTTCCAAGGTAAAGTTCAAAATGTAGAAGAGGCTTTTACCCAAGGGGTGTGCCGAACACCTTCACATTGTCTACTTTAGGTGAGATCCCACCAAATGCCCTCCAATTACCTTCCCTCCCCTTTTCACCCTCTAATTACCTTCCCTCCCCTTTCCATCTTCAACCTTCTCGCTTGCTAGACTTTTTTGTGTTTTATCACTCATAGGAGCATATATTTATACATTGGTTTGACATTACTATTGAGTACATTGGATATATATTTTTTTTCTTTCTTGAGATACTTTAATAAGAAGAATGTCTTTCTACTCCATCCAGATAATCATGTAAAAGATGTAAAGTCTCCATCATTTGTTATGGTTGACTAGTATTCCATGATACACATACACTGCATTTATTAATCCATTCATAGGTTGATGTGCATTTGGGTTTCTTCCACAACTCGGCAATTATGAATTGAGCCTCAATAAACATTCTGGTGCAAATGTCTTTGTGGTAAAATGCTTTATGTTCTACTGGGTAGATACCTAGTAATGGGATTGCAGGATCAAATGGAAGGTCAACTTTTATTTCTTTGAGAATTCTACATACTTCTTTCCATAAAAATTGTATAAATTTCCAATCCCGCCAGCAGTGTAGAAGTGTTCCCTCCTCTCCACATTCATGTCAGCAGCTGATGTTTGGGGACTTTGTTTTGTGGGGTACTCTTACTGAAGTTAGGTGATATCTCAGAGTGATTTTGATTTGCATTTCTCTGATGATTAAAGATGAGCATTTTTTCAAGTGTTTGTTGGCCATTTATCTGTCATCTTCAGAGAAGTTTCTGTTCAAGTGTCTTGCCTACATTGAAATGAAGTTGTTTGCTTTTTGTTGTGGTTGTTTAATTTGAGTTTTCTGTAGATTGTAGTTATCGGGTTTCTGTTCCAATGAAGTACTACCTTTTTTCAAGTTCATTAAAGTATTACATTAGTGCTTTGATAAGGAATGCATTAAATCTGTAGATTGCTTTGGGTAGTATGAACATTTTAACAATGCTGATTCTTTCCAGCTATCAGTATGGTATGTCCTTCCATCCTTCCATTTGTTAACATCTTCGGCTGTTTTTTGTTTTTTTTTTTCTGAAAGTAGGCTCTGAGGATCACCTGTGTATTTTTTCCCTGGATTGACTTGGTACAAAGGGAAATACCAGTAACCCTGCCAAGACCCCTCAAGTCCTACTGTCTGTGTTAACCAGAACAGTACTGCTTCATTATCAGACAGACTGAAATTCTGTCTGAAGAAAGTAATTCATTGTAGTTTTCTTCTGCCAGGGTCACTGCCTATGGAGATAAAGTCTGGCTGTCCTTCTTGCAAACAGATTATACTGCGTTTTTGATTTTAAGTTACACAACAATTTAGAATACCACTGACCTCCAAGCAGGAAGGTAATATTTTAGGCAATATTATATATTCCCAAGGGCTTTAGGTGCAACTGTAGTTACCCCAGTAACCCAACAATAACTGGTTTATCAACAATTATTGCACAACTGTGGAGCATCTGATGATTCTACTGGAAAAAAAAAAAACAATTGTTTTCAGAGGACTCCGACTCCCCCAGCTATCTACCTTTGGTTTGAGACAGCTTTTATCTCTACCCAGATTAATGTATTATGATCCCTATATAAGGTCAGTGACAGAAAAGGGAGAACCATGTATATTCATTGCCAGAACAATGCAAAATAACATTTTCCTGAGAGAAGTTCCTGACCACCATAGGGTTTTTTTAAAAGTAATGCAGATGTGACGAAGTTCATAGATTTCAAACTAGATTGCCTCTATGGGCCATCAATATCTGACAATGGCTCCTCATCCAGAGCTGTTCCCAAGTTCCTGGCCCCTCGTCTCCACCTGTGTTCCTCTCTGTGCATTCCCTGATGTAACACGCATAGACTATATATATGTTACATGAAAGCACACATATGACAATGTCCTAATTCCTTTCCTTTCATCCTAGAGTATCACATTTTAATAAAAATGTTTCCAAAAATTTTAAAAATTAGAAAAACTAACTAAGATCAAGTTTTAATGTTAAATATTAAATTTAGTTCATCTTAATATTAAAAAATTAGGCTCAGAGGATTTTATTATGGAAATTCAATTTTAAAGAAATAACAAAGTTTCTTAGGTGGTTAAATTTGTAAAAATTCTCTTACTTTAATTGTCTGAATCCTTCACTTCCTCTCAAGTGTAAATTAAACATAAACACCTATATAATTCAACCCATTATGGTTAAAATTCATAAATACAGACTGTTTTGTGGCTGTGTTTTTGTTTTGGGTTTTGGTTTTGGGTTTTTTGCAGTTTTTGGCCAGGGCTGGGTTTGAACTCACCACCCCCGGCATATGGGACCGGTGCCCTTCTCCATTAAGCCACAGGCACCGCCCTTGTGGCTGTATTTTGATGATATAATTACTTCAGTCAAATAATTCATGATTGGTCTTTTATTTTAGTATATTGCTCTGTATCAGGTAGGCTTTTACCTCAATTATATCTGTATCTACATACATGTAATTGGCATGGCTATACTTTCTCACATCATTGAACATATATATTTACGCACACACACATATATATATATTTTTTTTTTTTAACTTTCATGCCAGAATATAAGCTCCCTGAAGGTGGGATTCAAACACTCTTAGTTTACCTCTTATATCCCCTATCTGGCACTTAAATGTCTTTGAAAATATTGGTTGACTGTCAGAATGACTAACTGGCTGATGGAATCACACAGCATTAGAAAGCCAAGTTTTAAGATGCTTAACTTATCAAGCATTTAGTTGTAGAGAGAAAACTTAGGTATATTTTTCAGTTGACTCTTTAAAGCAAATGATTTTTGTGTGCCTGCCTTACTCTAGTGTATTCATTTCTTTATTCATAAAATGTGCCAGGAACTCTTTAAGTGCTGAGATTAAATATCTTAATCATAAGAGGGAGGATGTATTTTCTCATAGAGCTAAAATTTGCTTTATTTTTATTTTATATTTTTTTATATTTCGGAATGGAGAAAAATAAACATTCTAACTTTGCATAGTGGAAAGTGTCATGAAAAAACTAAAATCAATTAATACCATAGAGACTGACTCGATCAACTCACTCCAATATTGATGGCATCTCAAATAAGTAACATTTGAACAAGAAATTCACGATAAGAAGGGGCAAGCTAATTTTTTTTTTTTTTTGCTGGGAAAACATTCCAAGTGGTAACACAGCTGGTCACAGCCCCCGAGGCAACAGCAAATGTGAAACAATTAAGGAAGAGAAGAATACTACTTGGAATATTGCAGAATGGGTACTAAAGAAAGATATGAGATGAGTTAGGACCTATATGTCATGTTCAGGAATTTCAAGTTCATTCTATGGCAAATGCAATATTATCAGAATGTTTTAAGTAGAATAATGTTGTAACACAAATTTAACTTTTAAAGAGGGGCTTGTTGTGATGTACATACTATGATGGGGTGGGGCAACAGTAGAAACAGGTAGAAAATATGAAGGCACAGTGTTATTTGTTATGACTAAACTGAAAAGATTAATAACCTATCTGAAACAAAATTATAATCTCTCAGAAAAACAAGACACTCTGCTAATTCTAGAAATCCATCACATTAAAAAATAAAAGCAGCCTCTAGTTTATGAGGACACTCATCGGCGGCCATCTTTAAGGCTGACACTGGCAGGTTCCTAACATTCCTCTCTCATTGTAGGAGATAAAGTAATGCTTTATCTTTGGATTAAGAATTTGGAATATGAAAAACAAATCCTGCTTTAAGTGTATAAGGATGTTTGCATTCATGATTTACGTTTTACCCTAACACTATAATTTCTTTGGATTTCTCAATCCTTTCTTATAAATAGGTGACTTTTGTCTCAGTGTGTGACATATCTTGAACCCTCAATGAATCCCCAACAATAAAAATGAATAAATAAATAAATAAATAGGTGATATTTATTTTCTTTTCACTTGACTGGTCTTTGAACTTAAATAAAATTCATTTAAAAATGCTACCTTCTTTGGCTCGCTTTTGCATCTTTTTAGAAAAAAAAACATTATTGTCCCCTACAGAAAACTGCCATGAATGTGTATGTACTCTGAAGAACAAAACTAGTTCATATTTTTATAAATCTAAGTCCTGGATACTTTAAGTTCATATAAAACTCAGTTTCTTAAAATTAAGAACAGTAGTTTCCCACAGAAAATGTAGAGTAGTGAGATTTAAAGATATGGAGAAGGAAGAGAGAGAAAGGGTAGGTGAGAGGTGGGGGGAAGGAAAGAAAGAGAAGAGAGATTATCACTATTAGACTGTAAGGAACAAAAAACAAATAGTGAACCTGACCCCTCCATGGAAGATGGGGTTAAACTTGTCTAATTTTTATTAAAGAAACATCCAAAACTGTTAGTATACCTCATGTCATTACATTTTAGCTGGCCCAGGCTGGGTTCGAACCACCAGCCTCAGTGCCTGTGAACGGCGCTGTAAACACTGTGCCACGAGTGCCGAGCCTAATATTGGTTAAAGGGATTGAGAGAATTTTGAATTTTATGATGTTGATGTATAAGAAAATTACTGTAGTTTACTTTTCTCTGCTAGAATAGTAGTACAACATATACATAGTTAAAATAATGACTTAGAAAATAGTTTTCGACATAGGAATTACCTAATTTTAAAAGTTACTTTCTGCTTATTATTCTTTTGCAACCAAAAATATTGGCCTTACAGGCATACCATCAAATACACAATCCAGGTCTAAAACAATGCTGCATTTCTAGAATAGCAAAGAGGCACGATATCAAAGGACAATAAATAAATGTAATATTTTTCAGGTAATGAAGTGAATTTAGGAAAATGCAGTTTGTAATTCATCTCTTTGTCTTCATATTAATCTTCCTGCATATTTACTTTATTGAGAAAAAATTGCATACATTCACTGGCACATGAAAGCACAATTGTAATACAGTTGGGAACATTATCCCTTTGACAATAAAATTTCATATAGCTAAACAGTATTGTTCACAAGGATGTCAAATACATATATGTTTTACTGGTGTTCTCACATTTACAGTCAAGTTCTCTAGATAATTTATTTCACCAAAATAATTTCTTTTGATAACATTATACGTCTATTCCAAAATAATGTTCTATCTTCCATGCACTGTATGAAAGAGAATTCACGTGTGAATTCTGGCTTCACGTAACAGACATGTATGAAGGCAAATGGAAGCAATATTATTAATAAATATGTAGATAATTTTTATGTTAAGAAACAGCTTTGAAATATTTGCGATGTTTTATTTTGTAGCAATAATTGGCACAAAATAGGTCCAAATATATTTGGTTAAAGAAAAAATGAAGTAGCAATATAAAAGACAAACTGTGCTTAGAGCGCAGAATGCAATATCTAGAAACACCAGGTTACTGAAGAAGGAAACTTTAAAGAGAAATTTGGGCTTCGGAGACTGTAAATGCCACATGCTATTAAAACTATCAAGATTGCTTCCTGAGACTTTTTATTCCTGTAAGTGAGTGGGGAAATCTTACGGCCAGAAGCAAACTGAGTAGAATGAGTTTCCAGTGTGTCTGGGGATTCTGGGTTTACTTTTCACCTTATTTTCTCACAGCAGAAGATGAAAATAGGGAGAGAAAATAAAAGTTTGGCTCAGAGATCCAAAAGGGAAGAGGAGGTGGCGAGTTTAGTTAGAAAGGTCAAAATCCTGCTGGAAGAAGTTTGTTTTCATGTTCACTGTGGTTGAGTTGGTTCTTTTGATGTGTGAAATCTCTTCACCCTACAAAATTGTGAAATACTGGAGGACAAGTTTCTAACAACAACAACAAAAAATGCTTCATTTTGCACAGCTCTTTGTGAAGAAAGACGTGTGACTGATGCATCTTCAGTGATGTGCCGTCTCTACACAGAAATAAAAATATACAATTGGTATCTAGTAATAAGTGACTGCGCTACACTTATCACTAGAGCTGCTTTCATAGGTAACTATTGCTTTATTGCTATTTTAATTTGGGTAATGAGAACTGGAGGAAGAATCAACGAAATCATCATGACATAGCGGAAGTTTTGTGTTTTTCTTCTCTCCTTTCACTCTCTTCTCTTCAATAACATTTCCCTGGGGCCTCCTATTCAGGGACGTTCTCTGCCAGGATTTCTGTCGTAAGTGAACTTGTTGTATAGGTTAACTGTCCTCAAAAGTGTCTGTATTTTAAAATGTTGAGTGGGGATTCACCCAACAGCAGCTTGGAATACAAGGTGCAACAGATTCTTGGAGCTTCCCTCCAGTTACATCCTCAGCAATGGCTGAGATGGAGACTTGGCCTCTTTTATTACACGGATGAAGCTGGAACCTATTCTTCTTGGTAAAGTATCTCAAGAATGGAAGAAAAAGTATGCAATGCACTCAGCACTATTATGAAACCAATTTATAATCACCCACACTTTCATATGAAAGACAAAACACAACTATAGCCCAGGGTGAAGGAGGAAAGAGGAGGGTGATGGGAGGGGAGGAAGCAGGTTGGATGGAGGGAGGGTAAATGGTGGGACCACACTTACGGTGCATATTGCAAGGGTACATGTCAAATCTATTAAGTGTAGAGTATAAATGTCTTATAAGTAAGAGAAGTGAAGGCAATGTTAACCAGTTTGATATAAGCATTACAAATTGTATATAAAATCAGCACATTGTACACCAGAAATGCATTAATGTATAAAATAAAATAAAGTAAAATAAAATTCAAAAGATAAAAAAAAAAACACAGACTTTCTTGGAATTGAACTTGCCTTATTCATTCCTGTGGCCTTTAGCAGGGCAAGATCTCAGGAGTAAAGCAAAAGCACGGTGTGGGGAAAGACTGAGATCTGCCATTGGTCATCTGTGTGACCTTGGACAAGTTCCTTGCCTACTCTGAGCATCACATTCCTCCTCCATAAAATAGGTACAATGATAATCTGATGGGGACGAGAGGACAAATATGAGACATGACTCTTAGTTTGGGGTCCCTGGGTGTGGACATAAGGATTTGAGTGCATATACTTTATTGAGAGGTGACCTCAGACACAGAGTCAACTGCCAGTTGTTTCTTTGGGAGGGGATCCCAAGAAACACCAGTAGAACTTAGGCAAAGTGATACAGGAAACAAAACACCAGTAAAATGTAACTTATTTGGGGAAGTTTACACTGTGGGCAGCCAGGAATTAGACCTATGTGGTATTTCTGGGAAACAGAATGGTACTTGAACATTGGATCCATTCCAGAGTGAGAGAACAGGAGGTTTTATCACTGATACCCACCCATCATTACTCAGGGATGCTTCTAAGGACATTATTTCTCCACAACATCCTGCCAGCACTGGGTCATACCTAGGATGGGGCAGGGTTCTGATAGCAGCTCCAGCAGTGATCAGTGGCACAGTTACAATTACCCTTCAGACACAGGATCAGCTCCAGCTTCCTGTGTAGCTCACTGTAGTGAGACAGAAGTGCAGTTTCTGGGGGCAGAAGTGGGGACTCCGACTGTACCCAGAATCCCCACCCAGGCTCCACTGCACCTGAAACCTAGCCCAGAACCCCCAGCCCTACCAGGTTTATTTTGGGGGCAGAGAAGTGGCAGAAAATGCTTTTGAGATTGAATAAACAACAAATAAATTTGTGTGCCAGGGAGAATGATCCATACAGTTCAGGATACACATTCAATAAAGTAAACACAATATATTCTATACTCCAAGGGTTGGCAGACTATGATCTATGGATAAAATATGGCCTGTGACCAGTGTTTGTATAACCTATCACCTATGAATGCTTTTTACATTTTAAAGAGTTTTAAAAGGAGGAAGAGGAAGACAGAGATAGGGACATGAGTAGGAAGAAAAGGAGGAAGAGGAGGAGGAAAACTGGAAGGAAAAGAAGAAGGAGAAGAGGGAAAAAACAGATGGGACATTCAAGGCATAAAATATTTGCCATATGGCCCTTTGCAGGAAAAGTATGCCAACTCCTACTGTGCAATGACAATAAACAATTGGGAAATAAACATTTTAAACTAGAAACAATTTTTCTAGCATACTATACCAGGCAAAGGTATATTGTCAGGTGTAGATCTAATAAATATGTGTGAGATCCTCATGGTGGAAGCTTCCAGACACTGATGAAAGAAATCCAAGACACAAGTAAGTGGAGAGGTATACAATGTTCATGGAATGGAAGACCGGATACTGGAAAAATATTAATTCTGCTCCAGTTGATCTACAGATTAAAAGAAATACCATCCAAAATGCCAGCAGAACTTTCTGTAGAAATAGAAATGCTGTTTCTTTTTAATTTACATGAAGTACATAAGATATAGAATAACCCAAAATTATTTGAAAATAGAAAACATACTTGAAGCATTCTCTTTATTCTTTGTCTCAAGACATACTATAAAGCGATAGAAAACATGACAATGTAGTACTAGTGAAAGATGGAACACAATTGAAAAGTACAGCAATACTTTCACCCATATTTGGTCAATTGGTTATTTAGATACCTGAGAGGGAAGTTAATGCAAATGGAAAAATCTTTTCAAAAAGGATATTGAAACAATTGGACACCAAGGTGCAGGGGAAAAACAAGTCAAACCATACCTCACACTTTCCACAAAATTTAAACAAGTAAAGATTATATACTCAAATGTTAAATCTGAAACTATAAAATTTTTAGAAGAAAATATAGGAGAAAAATCTCTGTAACTTGGAATTTGTAAAGGGTTTTTCTATATAACAGTATAAACGTAATACACAAAAAGAAAAAGTTGATAAATTTTACTTTCCAACATTTAAAACTTTTTCTCTATGAAGAAAAGATAATGTAGAGACAAGGCACTGGAAAGGAAAAAAAGACTTGACCATCACACATTTGTCAAAGAACTTTTACACAAAATATATGAAGTCCTTCCAAAATACAATAATAAAAACAAACAACCCAAGGGGGAAGGATGGGTGGAGGGAGGGTAGTTGGTGGAAACACACCTATGGTGCGTTTTATAAGGGTACATGTTAAATCTACTAAGTGTAGAACATAAATCTTAACAAAATAACTAAGAAAATGAAGTGAAGGCTATGTTAACCAGTTTGATAAAAGTATTTCAAATTGTATATAAAACCAGAACATTGTACCCCATAATTGCATTAATGTACACAGCTAAGATTTAATAAAAAATAAAAATAATAAATTTAAACAGCCCCTTCCCCACCAAAACATAACCCACAGAAAACTAATGGGCAGAAGATCCATACAGACAATTCACCAAAGAATATACAGTGGTGGCCAACAAGCACATAAAGAGATGTTCAACAATATTAGTCATCAGAAAATGCAAATTAAAATCTCAGGGATATACCACTTCACACCCATAAGAATGGCTGGAAAAAACTCACACCATCAAGTCCTGGGTATGTGGGTATGTGGAGGAACTAGAATTACACGTCAATTATATGAATTAAAATAACACAAACACTTGGGGGAGGAGCCAAGATGGCAGTCTGTAGCCAGCTTTCTGCAGACACTCCTGTTCAGAAGGAGAGTTAAAGGACACAAATTTAGCAAGAAAGCCAACGGTTTGGAGCTGAGCCAAGACACAAGGTCGAGGAACGCACATCAACCCTGCTGGAGCGACCTGCGACCCCAAGGATACAAATAAAAGGTACAGAGCACATCACCAAGCAGACGGGAGTCCCCTCCCGCAAGAGAACACCTCGCAGCATACGCCATACCTCCATACAAACAAGCGAGCAGAGTTCAGATGTCCTCCCACTCTACCCCACGGGAGAGACCCTCTAAAAACCGACCTCCTTCCCCTGTGCTGCGGCACTCTCCTGCCAGGCATAAAGCTGTATAAAACTGTATATATTCTCTACCTGCAAGTTGGAACTCCCGGCACTCCCCTCCACTCTCACCCTGTGGTTTGGAGGTCTCTCCCCCACGGAGTCCAGATTCTTGAACACTTTCTCGAGGGGTGTGGAAAGGGCGTGGTTGCCGCTGGTCTGTGCCGTTCTCCCAGCTTGGGAGCGGTGAGAGAGTAAGCTGAAAAGTGGCTGGCCGGCTGGCTTTGCTAAATTTCGGTCACACCTGACCCTCAGGGGATGACAGCAGAGACAAAGGGCTGGAGCTCGCAGATTAAGTCAGGTCTATTAGCAGCCCAGCGTCTCCTCCACAGGGCAGAAATTCTGTGAACTTGTTCTGGTCTATCAGCTCTTTCATCTACTTTACATCAATCAGGAACAGGGCTGGAACTGAGTGAATCACCCCAGCCCCCATCAAGTACCCAGGTTGTTAGGCTTCACTTCCCCCCCTGCCAACACCAACACAACCGGTGGACTGGCTGAGGAGCCACAGAGCCCCATGTGACCTAGGCAGGTGCAAACCTCTAGAGCATCTGCTCATTGGAGGGAACTGGACCACAGCCCTGCAGGGTTACCAGAGACTGGGTGCAACAGAGAGGCAAGGCAGGGAAAGAGGCATCAACCTTCCCAGGCCAACTTACTGGCTTAGGGGGGCCCTCCTGAGCCCACAGAACACTGGAGTGAGTTATACTAAACCTGCCAGCAGACTTCAGCTATCTAGTCACAGGAGACTTTTCAACTCTTTGATTTGAGGTTGATACTGGCTGGGACAATTGATTTGTACCTCTTTAACTGGGCCAATCACCCGAGGACTTTCCAACATTGTACACTGGGTGTGTGGTAGTGGGAAGGTTTGATTTTCCTTTCCAAGTGTTGTGGAATTGTTGTGGGAGAATACTCGCAGAGGGGCTGCTTTGCTTAAC
>CAUYON010023720.1:0-17015 GCA_963573935.1 Arctocebus calabarensis
GTGGCGGGCGCCTGTAGTCCCAGCTACTTGGGAGGCGGAGGCAGGAGACTCGCTTGAGTCCAGGAATTGGAGGTTGCTGTGAGCTGCAATGCCACGGCACTCTATCCAGGGTGACAGCTTGAGGCTCTGTCTCAAAAAAAAAATAAAAATAAAAAAAAAGAAATAAAAGTACAAGTAGTTTAAATAATGACGGAAGAAATGAGCAGGGTTAAGTTAGTTCAGAAGCGTTCTTAAAGGAGGTACGTTTCAAACTGAGCCTTTAAGAAGCTGATGAGCATTACTGAAGGAGAAATCAGCAGGCATTCACAGTTAGGAGAAGGAGTATGCAAAGGGACGTGGTAATGGGGACAGAGTCAAAGAGGAAAGCAGGGGGAGGGTGTCTGGTTGAAGAGAAGTAACATTTGTTGGGTGTTTATTTTATGTTTTAAGTACTTTAGAATTATTCAACTAATTTATACAATAAAAACAGCTTTCCATTTTAGGTATTCTTATTACCATTTTCCCCCCAAAGTAGATACTTGAAATTTGAAAAAACACACAAAAAGTGTGATTTAAAAAAAATTAAATTTCCTTGAGGATTTGTGATATGGTTTATGCTACTAATTATTAACTTGTGGTAGAACCAAGAATTAGTATTCTATTTCCTTCCAAACTGGAGTAGTCAGCCTCCTGTATTGGAAAGACCACAGTCTGCATGGCAGTATTCTGGGTTCTCTTTCTGACTTTACCTTGGGCAATGTACTGAACAACTCACAACTTCAGGTTCATCCTTTCAAAGCTTTACAAGCGTGGTAAAGTCTTCTGTTTAATATCATTAATAGGTTCTTGGAAACTGTAACTTTAGTTGAAACAACATGTACCAGGTCCTCCAATAACATCCTTTCATTCAATGTCGTTTTGCTGTAGGGTTAATGAGGAATAAAATAGCTTTGCCATATATTGTTTTGCTTAAAGTAGCCATTTCCAAGAGCCTTACATTAGGTAAGGACAAGCTGTATGTGCAAAAGTCTCCCAATCTTGTTTCTAATGTGGTGAGAAGAAAGTAGTTTTGATTGTAAAGCAGACAGTTCGTGATAACTGGAGTGACTGGCCATCACTTGCAGGGTGATGAAATATTAAAGGAGGCTTCAGGGAAGTTGTGGGAATACTATCTTGCTCATGTTGAAAAAAATTTCTTGGTTTAAAACTTATTTTTATTTTCTGGTTTTCAACCATATGTTACAAACCAAACAGTTTATTTAATAGCCATCAATCTGGATGATATTGATATTGACCCGCCAGAGGTCGAAAACTGATCTAAGTAATATCTTGATGTTTTTCTTTAGTTCTTTAATTACACCAATCAGAATAACATTATATTTTGCCAGTTGCTTAGAAAATTTATAATCCATAGCAGAATCACATCATGAAACGTGGAACTTCAGAACTTGTATTTTATTTTTGCTGAAATATTTTAATTTTTGTCACCAAATCTGTTTTAAATAGCTTATCATGTTATGTGCATGATTTCATACTCCTGATGAATTTTGGTGCATATAAAGAAGGCCAGGGGCCAAACTGAGATTTTTTAAAAATACCAGATCTCAATGTTTACGTTTGGTGGCCTTGTCTTTACCAACTCTGTATGTGCCTTTCTATACTGAGATAATTATCTTTTGAAATGCCCTTATTTTTTTCATAATAGTAACTCTGCTTTTGATTTAAATACAAAAATAAATGTGCCATAATTTTGTTCTTAAACAAAATAAACAATATCTGGGTAATGTCTGCCTATTTTTGGGACACTTAGGCTTTATTTTCAAAAATTAGAAGCGTTCTTAAGATCACATCAGTTCGTTTTGTTCCTAATAGGAAGAGCTTTAGGCCAGGAAAGCAATTATTTCCACATGGGTGAGGCCAGTCCCAACTACTACCCCTACACCAACCATCCACTAAACTTAAACTTGTCTATCTTGGTTATATAGAATCATACAGTTCAATGCATTAGAAAATACAGGCACCATTTAAAAAATAAAGAGTTTAGATATATAGAAAATGTTTATTTGTATAAAAGTATTCAAAAAGAATTTTGCGTGTGCAAGGGTGAGTTCAACAGGAAGGAACTTAAGCTTTTTGAATTATCAAAGAAATTTAATTTTATACATATGTGTATGTATGTATGTGTACACACACACGTGTAGTTTCTACATCATTTTTTCTTTTTTTGTTGATGTAGCTATGTTCTCATTAGATGAGTTTGCTATATAGTGACAAGTAGTATTTGAGGTGGTTCAGTAGGGACGTGGTGGGTCAGAATGGAGAGAATTATTATTTAGTGACAATGATGACATTAATTTTAAAGAGAAGATTATATAAATTTCCACACATCCTAGAATTGGAAGCAAATTGAAGTGCATGGGAAGGATTGTTTTGGTAGCTTGAGGAGTAGGGGAATTGAAAAATGTCTGGTTTAGTGACTGTTGCGATCATGGTTTCAGCAGGTGTTTGGAGTTGAAGTCAGATGATAGTGGGGTGGCAAATGAATGAATGGGATGTGGGAATGAATAGGTTTCACATCTGCACTCCTCTTTTTTCAGGAAGAGGGCTTCAAGAGGAGAATTAAAGAAAAATAGCAAGAGGGAAAGCTCAGGGGTTGAAAAGCAGTGAAACTGAGGCCGGGCACAGTAGGTTCATGCTCCTAATCCCAGCACTTTGAAAGGCTGCGGTGGTAGGATTGTTTGAGACCATCCTGAGCGAGAGTGAGACCCTGGCTCTGCTAAAATTTGAAAAAGTAGCTGGGCATCATCACAGTCTACTTGGGAGGGTGAGGCAGAAGGATTACTTGAACCTAGGAGTCTGAGATTGTTGTGAGCTAGGCTGATGCCATGGCACTATAGGTGGGGAACAGAGTGACACTCTGTCTCAAAGAACCGAAGAGAAAGAACCCCTCGCACCCCAGGGAGTCCCATGTGTATGACAGCATCTGCATTTCTTTCCTTAGTTCTTTTGATATAATTTCCAGGAATGGATTATAAGATTATAAAGTCAAAAACATTTAAAAGGCAAAATCACAATTGAACTTAAAGTCCGTAGAGCTAATGAGAGCATATAAGGCATGGCTAACCCTAGATTGTCTCAAATTAAAGCACTCCCTTGTCTTTGTGGAGTCTTTTTCATAAAATTATAAATGTGGACATAATTCATTCTATGCGTGTGAGTTTTTTAACCTATTTAACATTGCTAATCTGACAGCATTCTTCTGTAATGGTATGTTCGCATGACATTTGGAATCCTTCATTTCCTGTTATTTTTTCAGTGATTGTTGAATATTTGTTATTCATTATGAGAATTCAGAATGAAGAACTATCTGATTATTACCATTTTTAAATGTCCTTCCACAATCTTGGAAATGTATTAATTAGATTTTCTTTGCTTTTTAAACAGGGTTATTGAAGTATAATTTACATAACATAAATTGTACTCATTGAAAGTATATTTTAAAGCACATTTATAGAGTTGTACAACCATCATCAAATCTAGCTTTAGGATATTTCTATCACCCTAAGAACTATCTGTTGCTGTAACTTTCCATCGCTACTCCAAGCCTCAGGTCACTACTTAGCCTTTTGTCTCTTGTTCGTTTCCACCCTATGCGGATGGATTGTACTACAGTTCTGACATTAATTACCTATTAGTTAGCATCATACTCCATAGGTTTAAGGCTCAGCCCTTCCAGAAGACTGCTTTCCTTCAGATGACAGCCACTGTCTCTGGGGAGACTGGCACTTGCAATGGCTGACGATAAATTGGGAGATTTCTACAGATCCCTTGGGGTCAATAATACACTAGAGTCACTCACAGCATTCATTAAAAATGTTACAGTTTCATTATAAAGGGTACAGATAGGACAAAGTCTGGAAAGGACCTGGTTGCAGAGCTTCCACACCTTCTCCCCATCTGGAGCCTGTGTCACCTCCTCTGCGTACTAGTGTGCTCACCAGTCAAGAGCCTCCTCCAGACCTTTGCATTCAGAGTTTTTCCTAGGGTTTCCTTGTGTAGGTATGATTGATTAGTCACCCGGTGACCATCCCCTTCCTGAAGTTGTCATCTTGAGCCCCCTCATTAGCATGGCAAAGACACTACTATGTCTCAGGAAATTCAATGATTTTTGAAGCTCTGTGCCAGAAAAAAGTCCATATATATTTTTTTATTATATCACAATATACAGACTTGCTTTTTCTGAAAATTTTATATGCATGGAATCATAAAATATGTGCCTTCTTATGACTAATTTCATTGCCCTAACATGTTTTTGAGGTCCATTTATATCAATATTTCCCCCCCTTTTCATGACTGAATAGTACTTCCATGGATAGATAAATAACATTTGTTTACCCATTATCCAGTTAATAGGCATTTAGATTATTTTCAGCTATTATGAATAGTACTTCTGTGATCATTTGCATACAAGTCTTTGTGTTGCCATATGTTTTAATTTCTTTTGAGTTGATGCCTAAGAATTACTAAGCCATAGAGTAACTTGAAAAAAAAGTAGCTGTTCTAATTTACATTCCCACTGGCAAGGAATCAAGATTTCAATTTGTTAGTATCCTTGCCAACATTTGGTATGATTAGTCTTTTTGATTATAGTCATTCTAGAAATGTATATAGTACTATCTCATTTTAGCTGTAATTTGCTTTTCTATAATGATAAATGATGTTGGGCCTTTTTTTCATGGTGTTTATTGGTCATTTGTATATATTTTGTGAAATGTATATTAAATGCCCTGTTTTTCATTTGGTTCATTGTCTTATTACTGAATTACAGGAGGAGATAGTTAAAAAATTCTAATTCTAAATACAATTCTTTTATCAAATATAGGTGTTGAAAATATGTTTTTAAAAAATGGCCTGAGGATTGTTTTTCTACTTTCTAAGATGTAGAAAGCCCAATCTGTCTGTCTCTCCCAAGGGTCACAACTGAAAACTCTGGACAGAGTCAGTGGAGGCCCAGAGGGGTGGAAGGAGATCAAAACCCTAGGTGCGACCTGTTGGCAGGTTTCCTGGAGTTTTCTCCCTTTATCTCCCAGCTTAGGCTTTAGGGCATTACTATTCTTGGTCTGTACAGTGAGTCAAGATAGAAAAAGCTCCAAGAAAAACCCTTTCTCACTTTGTGATCAGAAAACTTGAAAGAAGGCCCCTACATGAAGAAAACTGTGTGGAAAATCACTGTTTTCTTTTTGTATTTTGGTTTTTGTTTTACTTTTCTGATGAGACCCAGGTAGTGCTCACTCATCATGGGGTCCTGCGATGGTCGTGTTGGTGACAATGGCAGCTATGCTGTCACCTAAAACTCCGAAAGGTAATGTTTGTATTTGACCAGAGAAACTGGATAAAGGGGCCCTATTGTCCAAAGAGTGGGAGGTGAATATCTGTCAACATTTTACCCCTGAGGCAGATGTGGTTGCAGGAACCGTATGTCTGGGTGTGGAGGCAGAATTGAATTAAGAATTAAGAACAAGAGGCAGAAAGTAGAGAAAAAGCTGACCTAAATCTGTAAATGAAGTTCTGGACTCATCTCTGAGCTGAACATGTGTGAACTTACTCAAGGAGACGAAATAAATGGTTTGAGAACTGAACCCTCCTGGTGTTGTTAGGTGATGCCTATGAATAGCATTGAAAAGATTTGGGAAATTGAGTTGATAGTGCTAGCACAGTCTGGAGAATGTGAGTTGAGATTTGTGGTTTGACTCTAACAGTGTTGATTGCCAACAACAGCAGCATTAAAAACAAAACAAAAGCAGATCAATTCTCCAGAGGACTGAGAGCCTTTAAGAGTGTCGTAACGCAATATTTAGTCTCTAGGATACTCATTATTTGGCAAACCAACAACCAGGGGAAAAACCGTTGTAGTAATTGACGAACATCCTAGAGATGACCTACCTATAGGAATTGTGAGGCAGAGTTTTTGCAGCACTTATTATAAATCTGCTACATTTTGAAATGAGTGGAAAGATTGAAGTTCTCATCAGAGAAATAGAAAGTATCAAAATAACAATTGAAATTTTAGGATAGAAAATTAAAATAACTTAAGTTTGTTAAGTATTAATTAAAAATTCACTAGATGAATTCAGTAGAAAGAAGGAAATGACAGAAGAAAGATTAAAGGAAGTTAAAGAAAGATCAATAGAAACCGTACTCTCTGCATGTCATATTTCTAAAGGGAAATAGACTGATTAAAGGGGCAGAGCGCAGGGATCTAGGGGGCCAGAGAAGAGGTCTAACTTTTGTATCATAAGAGACCCAGAGGAGAGGACAAGCAGATTGGTTTAGAAAAAGTATTTGAAGAAATAATGGCTGGACTCTTCCAAATGGAAGTCTCTCATTTCAGATTCATAAACGTTAGTAACCTCCAAAATGCTAGATAGTATTTGTTTCCATTTGTATGATACTCTGCAAGAGCAAAAGTGTTAGGGATGGAGAACAGATTAGTGGTTCTAGAAGGGAGGGACAGAACAAGAGGATTTTTGGGGATAAAGCTTCTGTATCATGGTACTGAGTACATATAGAACGGTACACTGTAAAGTAAATTGTATTCTAGGAGAATGAAGAAGTAGTTCTTACAACACTCTGGTTCCTATAATTTCTCCTGGACTACTGAAGATTAAGGAGCACAATTAAGGAGAACAGTTCTGTGTTCTGTAGATTCTCTTAGGAGCATTGAATCATATTGTCTATATTTCTATATGATATTAAAGTATTCAATTTCCTTTTGAATGAGGGTGGCAGTTTTTTTTAAAAGAGAATTATTATGGAGAAATGGAAGTAATAAAACATAATATTGTTAATCAAGTGTCAGAAAAAAATTGAAAAGCGTTTGCCAAAAATAAAAATTCAGAATGGTATTTTTGTGTGTAGTGATATTAAACAGTGTTATACCGAAGTCTGTTTTATTGTCTTTCCTTGCAAACTTGTTTAGTACTTTTATTTGCTAAAAGGAAATTTATTAATATATGTTTTTATTTCCTCTTCACAATAGATATAAATAGTGTATATTGTGTGACTTACATGCTATTTTTTTTAAAAACCCTATATTTTTAAAAAAGATGAGAAAAAGAAATGAAAATGCTGTTTTAAGTTGTGATTATTGTTCTCTGCTCAGACTTATGATATTGGTTCCTCTCATGTATTATGGTTGTCGAATGTAACCTGTAGTCATTTCATATAACTGCTATAATAAGATGATTTAAATGGTAACATCTTAAAAAGTTTTTATGAGCTATAGGTGATGAGAAATGCATGTTTGTGGGTAGGAATTTGAAAGTCCTTAGATTGCCAATACAGCCGATATTTCAGTTTGCTTTTCTTCTGTTGCAGTCTTTGATATTAAAATAATTGACTTTAATGTTACTATGATGAGGATGTCTGAAGGTATTTTCCATCAGTCACTAGTTATTATTTTAATGGAAGATTTGCTTTAGGAAATATTTTTCCTTTAGAATATTACCATATTTTTAAACTGTATTTTGGATACAGGTGAATGAGTAATGATAAGGAAGTTATAGTTGTTGCTTTCACAGATCTCACTTTTAAAAGGTTTCATTTGTGTTTCTTTTTATTTTTCTCTTGAATATTTACTGTTAAATATTTTAAATGTGATTTTTTTCTGTGTTAAATAGCTTATTTTCATATAGAATGTAAGTAAAATTATTATTTGTTCTTACTATGGTATTACGTGAAGTTTTTCCTTCTTTTTTTTTTTATTATTGTTTGAGATTCATTGAGGGCACAAAGAATTAGGTTACACTGATGGAGATTGTTAGGTCAAGTCTGTCTTGTAATTGTGTCCCGCCCTCAAGAGGTGTGCCTACACCGTGACCCTCTCATCCCCCCTTGCTCATTCCCCTACCCTCCCACCATGTGTTAGCTCATCTGCTGCCTTCATATTAGAATTGAGTACATTGGGTTCTTGCTTCTCCATTCTTGTGATGCTTTACTAAGAAGAATGTGTTCAAACTCCATCTAGGTTAATTGGAGTTTTTCTTTATTATACATGTATGATCTTTTAGAATTTAGTTACATTTAATTTTTTTTTTTTTTTTTTTTTGGTTGCAGCTGTCATTGTTGTTTGGCAGGCCCGGGCTGGATTCGAACCCGCCAGCTCAGGTGTATGTAGCTGGCGCCTTAGCCCATTGAGCCACAGGCGCCCAGCCTACTTACATTTAATTTTAATGGAACATATTCCCGTAGAGTTTAATGGAACATATTCCCATTGTCCCATAGAGGACAGTTACAAAGCTACTGACTGAAACTAAAAAATTCAAGTATCTGAATTGTAGCTGTCCAGATGACTAATTTTTTTCAATTAGCTTGAGTCAGTAACTACTAAAATTTTTTTTTCTTTCTGTACATTCTATAGTAAAGATAAAATTAAGTAAAATATAGCTTATATTTTTCTTTTTTCTTTGAGACCGTCTCAAGCTGTCATCCTAGGTAGAGTGCTGTGGTGTCATAGCCCACAGCAACCTTAAACTCTTAGGCTTAAGCGATTCTCTTGCCTCAGCCTCCCAAGTAGCTCCGGTTGTAGTTGTCATTGTTGTTTGGCAGGCCCGGGCTGGATTTGAACCTGCCAGATCCAGTGTATGTGACTGGTGCCCTAGCTGCTGAGCTATAGGCACCGACCCAGCTTATAATGTTTTAATTTCTAAAATACTTTTTTTCTGAAAAGTCATTACAGTTGAACCATCTGATAAAAGTAAACCTTTGGCAGTTGAATTTTTTGGGGGGATGATTGAAATGTATGAATTAACATTGAAACTTGTGAATGGACATACTTGCTGTAAGCTATTAACATTGTTTGGAAATTCAAGAATTAAATTAATATTTTTTATTTTCAGAGCATATTCAGTGAACATTCTCTAGAAAATTTTTGTAAAAACTTTCAAATATTTAGAATATCTTTAATTCAAAAAGCATTTTTTGTCACAGTTATTTTATCTTTGTCTTTCGGAAAATTATTTTAAGGGAAATTGAAACCTTTTCCCTAATATTTGTTTGTAAATTATCTATGATTCAAAAAATTCATCAGAAAAATTAAAGAATAGATACATGGATATTACATGTATGTGTACTTTATATACAGACTGATTTCTAGTAGCCTTTCTATTTAATATTAGCTGAATAATTGGGTTATTTATTTATTTATGTTAGTGCCAAATGTAAATATACTTTAATAGTTTAGGATTAAAATCTTGGCTCCAACATGTGTGTAACTTTGGGCAAGTTATTTAATCTTTCTGTTCTTCACTTTCTCATTTGAGAGACTTGAGCTCATAAAAGTACCTACTTCACGGCATTTGTGTGTAGATTATGTTAATCAACAAATGAACCTTTTGTAGAACAATTTCTGATGCAAAGAAGTACCACATGTATTTACTACTTTCAGTAGTTATGTAGTAAGTATAATAAATATAATAAATGACTACTAGAAACCTCTTTAGACCTAGGTGTAAAAATGAGTCTATAAGGATGCCTAACATTTATCCACTAAAATGAGGAAAATATGTTTTTGTTTTTTGCCTGTTATTGCCTGGAAGTCCTTATAACTCATATTTTTGCTATATACTTCTTTTTATTGGAGGGGTTAATTATGTTTTATTCAGTGAAGTTTTTGGTCTTTAATAGTAATAGAGTATAACTTTAATTATTGCTCTGTGAAAAATTAGTAATTTTGTATGAGAGAATGACTTTGGGGTGAGGATCACACAGAAGAAAGAATCTGATTACTTTAAGTCTTTAAAAACAAGCGCAGTACATCATGAATTCTAGGATATTAGTGTTTAGTCCGTGTAGTAAATGAAGGCGTTCCTAGTGCTAGACGTGTTTTAGGAAATACAGACGTGGAGATTGTGTGGTCTCCGCGTCTGCTGCACACACTTGCTGCCTCGCCTCCGTGTTCTTGTGTCTGTCAGGGACTTGATACATGATGAGGTTGTCATCTTTATTGTGTATATGTTGCTTCTATCCCAGCACATGGAATATCGATGTGTTAAACACTCTTGGAGGTAAACATTAGTTTATAATAATTTTTTTTTTTTTTTTGGAGATAGAGTCTTGCTCTGTTGCCCAGGCTAGAGAGCAGAGGTGTGGTATCAGCTCACTACAGCCTTGAACTCCTGGGCTCACGCAGTCTGTCGTCCTTCCTCAGCTTCTGGAGTAGATAGAACTATAGTGTCTGGCTCTATGCCCCCCTGGCTAATTTCTTTTTGTACTAGGAGGTTCTTGCTATTGATGCACAGACTGGTCTTGAATTCCTGGGCTTAAGCAGTCATACATCAGCCTCCAAAAGTGCTGGGACACAGGCCTGAACCATCAGGCCTGGCTAAGAATTTAATATGATATTATTTAATATACTCAAGTACTAACACACAGTGGTTTATTTTTCCTAATAAACACACATCTTCTTTGCAAAATAAAAAATTGAGGGTGTCATTTATGACAAGAGGAGATTTCAGTTAAAAATTTCTTTTTATAGAGGAAAATCGATCCCTAAAGTAGCCACCATCATCATCTTTAATAATTATTCATTGGTTTCTAAGCTTTCTAAAATCTATAATCCCCACGACTTTCCTGTTAGTACCTCCCTGCGATAGTCTTGAAGCAAATTTTGGATACTGTATCAATCTATGTAAATATGTCAGTATGTATTATTAAAACACAATTACTCTCCTTTTAAAGATATAAACACAATGCCATTTATCTCACCTAAGAAATTTTCCTTATCAACAAATATATTTAATCAGTGCTCACATTTCCCCAGTCATCTCTTGCATGCTCTCTGTTTATAGTTTGTTAACATCAGAATCCAAATCAGGTCTGTATCTTCTACCAAGTCAGTTCTATACATTCCAGTTGGTTAATACCTTTTACATTTATTTTAATTGGTTGGTTTCCCCTCCTTGTATCCAGCTCTCTGTAATTTCCTAGAAGTTTATTTATTGACAAGACCAGCCTGTAAAGTTTCTCACAGTCTGGTTTTTGGTAGTCCCTGTGGTACTCTTCCTCTGTTCTTTATATTTCCTGCAAATCAATAATAGATGTAGTGGCTTCACTAGATTCAGGTGCAGTTTTTCTCCCCCTGCCCCCTGGAAATATTTCCGAATCGATTTTGTATAATTTCATCAAGAAAGACATACTGTCTGGCTGGTTGGCTTTGTTTGTGCATCTTATTAGCTGTCATTGATGACTATTACCTATCATGAATTACATTTATTAAACTTTCAAAGTGGATATATTCTTTTATCATTCTTATCAGTTAGAATACTTGTTTGTGTAAAAGAAAACTTTCTTTTGTCAACTATTTGGTTGCCTTTCATATTGGAAAGATAGGATAAAGCTTAATTTTTCTTCCTTTATTTAACAGTATTCAAAGTGATGGGTTGTCTTCTTAAAATTCTTCAAAAATGAATAATGAAGTTTTATAAAAGAATTATTATTAAGTCATAGATTTAAACGTATTTTATGTGTTCTGACCCATTGTATTTATCCCTCTTGATGGTCAAATTGTCTCCTTGGTCAGTGGAAATTCTACAGATTAGCTTATGAATCGTTTTGATAAAACTCTGGTATCATTCTGGTATGATAAGCTATTCTGAGTTTGTCTTGTACATTTCTACGCTCCAGCTGGAATCAACCAATTCCCTAAAAATCTCTGGTTAATTTATGAAGGATTTACAAAATGCTTCATTCTTTTTTTTTGAGACAGTCTCACTACGTCACCCTGGGTAGAGTGCAGTGGCATCACAACTCACCTCAAACTCTTGGGCTTAAGCAATTCTCTTAAGAGTAGCTAAGGAGAATGGATTAACAAGCTGTGGTATATGTACACTATGGAATACTATTCAGCCATTAAAAAAATGGAGACTTTACAGCCTTTGTATTAACCTGGATGGTAGTGGAACACATTATTCTTAACTTGGTGATATACGAGGTTTTGACTTAAAATTTGTGTAAGAATTAACAGGAAATTATGTCATAAAGCAAGAGAGGGGAAATATTAAGGATAGTAAGACAATGTTTAAAGATAACATACTAGAAAATAATTATTATGGTGTGATTAGTATTATGGATACTTTTTATGTCATGATTTATAATTAAGTGGGGGTTATCCAAAATAACGGTTTGACTAAATGCTTAATGATTAGTTAAAAATATTTTGTACATTAGGTTCTCAAACTTTTTCTGACTTTGATTTTAAATGTTTAGCAATGTCTATGCTTGGGTTGTGTCTTAGAGGAAGATACGTCAAAACAAGTAAGAGTTCATTAAAAAAGTCTACAGTTTATTTCCCACAGAGACTTTTCTCGAACTTTAGAGCCAGAGGTTACATGGTGGTACTTTCCAGAACGTCTCTGAGTTAGAGGGGCCAGGGAGGAAAAGTATGTGTGCTGGGCTGGCCAAGTGGTATACGTGAGTCCAGATTCTGATTCATGTGTTCACGGGAGATGGAAACAGGGAGTGGAGAAATAGTTACTGTCTGTCGTAAGGTATTGTGGTTGTGTTGGAACACTAACCTGCCAAATCTAACAGATCCTGTTGAGCTCAATGTAACCCTCTCATGGGCTTTGGGGATCTTGCAGACCTTAACCTTAATCATCATGGATCCTCAAACACCCCTCTCTGAGCCCTATCAAGATGTGGTTTGCTGTAAGGACTGCATGTTAAGATGCCCGGAGGTGTGCGTGTGCGTGTGGCAGCCGCTCTGTGTGTGCACGCGGTTGCATTTGATTTGCTTTGTGCTCCTAGTCCTGACTGCTGAGAATCTTTTGATGGCATTTTACAACATTAGGTTTCAATCAAGCTGTAAAATTATGACGGAAATGTCTAGCTACCATCCTGTTTCAGCAGCTTCATATTGTTTGTAATAAAATAAACAAAAGCAGATTCCTTTGCCATTCATTTGTCTATCACAAAATATTACTTATGCCTGGCTGAAGGCTGTTTATTTGCCAATCTTCAGAATTAGACCTTTTTGGATTATACAACATATTACATTTTGAGACTCTGTTACTGTTGCTTTTGTCTTGTTTAGAAATTATGTTTTATGTTTATGCTACTGGACATTTTGTTCAATAAGGTTATTTATTCAGAATTCCCAGTTCCAAAGTCAGAGCTGAGCAGGGAGTGAGGGCTTCCTCACAGACACGTTTGCTGGGGTGGTTAAACTCAGCGGATCACTGCATGTTCTGATGTACAGAGGGAGCCGGTGTTGTTTGTATAGTCATCTTTTTGTTCATGTTCCACTCCCTCCCAGTCTTATTCAGAGACCTTTATGAAAAAAAAATTAAGTCTTGGAGTTTCTCTATGTAACTTGAATTGAGCTGATTTGAATTCATACCAGAAAACAAGAAGTTATCGTCCGACATTCTGTGTTTTATTCTGTTTCGTTCATCTTCCTCTTGCCCTTACCCTGCCTTTTAATGTTTCTCCTGAGATAGTACAAAATTATAAAAGTGATATGTGCACTTGATAAAGCTTCAAAGTAAGTAGGAATGTATAAAATAAAAAAAGCCCTCTCCTCCCCCCTTGCTCGTTTCTGTTCTTGCCTCTTCTCGTGGTTTGATGTGCCCTTCCTGACTGTTTTGTATTCACCTTCACATGTATCCATCTGTGTATAGAAGCACAGAAAATTACTGTATCTGTTTTAGTAATAAAAATGAGATAATACACATTCTTTGTGCTTCCTTTTTCACATAAAATGAATTAAGAACAGCCTTCCGATTGGTACATGTGCCAATCCAATTCATTGTGTACAACTTGTATATCATTCATTAGTATAGTTATATCATAATTTATTTACTCATTCTCTTGTTGAACATCTGACTTACTTTCAGTATTTAATTTCTCTAATAATACTAAAATGAATATCCTTGTGTATACTCTTAGGCCCTTAGATGTGTTCTTCTGTAGAATATGTTTCTGGTGGAACAATTGCTAGGTCAAAGGGTGTGTGTATGTAAAACAATTGATTAGGCCAAATTGCCTTCCTAAGAGTTTGGACTAGTTTAAAACCCAGAGTATATTAGGGCAATGTTCTTTTCCTCTTATCTTGGTCAACACTGGTACTTTAATCTTTGGTCTTTTTAATAGGTTAAAAAATGATACTAGTTTTGCCCTTTTTGATTTCAGACTGCTTCTTAGGTTTCCTGAATTATTCCTTTGCTTTGTGACTTCGAGAACTTACAGAGAATGCAGTCTATAGGAACAGTGGTAAAGTTTCTTGGTGTTTTGGAAGACTTCTCTTTGTTATTTCAGTCAGTACTTTTTCTATTCAAATGTGTGGTAGTTAAGCTTGTTACATTTATGTTTAAATACCCCAAAGACTTAACTTTGGCTAACATTCAGATTTCTATAATTTATACTGGATTTGGGATTTTAGAATATTAATGATTTAATGATGAAAAATGGAATCATAATAGCATATTTCCAAAACTCATAAATTAATAAAATTTCATAGATTATTTTTCCTTTTTATAAAAATTTCTAATTATGAGGATTTGTTTGTTTGGTTTTTGTTGTTGCTACCCCAAGGGAGGTAGCAAACTCCAGGGCACGGTCGCTATCTACTACTTCTGTTTTCTGACTCCACAGAATCTTCCATAGTTGCCAGTAAGGCTTTGATTTAGCTTAACTTATAGTCAAATATCGGACACTGGACATTGAATGTAGATTATCCTTTAAATTAATGAAGGAAATATATTTATTTGGAGGATTAAAAAATTTCAAATTTGAAGAAATCTCATGTTTTAATTAATTGTATTTTTTCTAAACATGATTAAGTCTTCTTCCTGGGAAGGGAATGATTAACTTTGTGAAATATTTTTATATTTAGTTTTGAGTTTTAGTTAGCTACAGCTCTTTGCTTGCTCTCCATCTTTGAAATATGTTTTCCCATTATTATTTTCTGATGCCTCCTATAGTGTGTTTAGGGAATTCAAACTAATCTTACGAACATGCTATGAAAAATATACTAGGAATATAAACCTGCAGAGGCCACTATGACAGAAAATAAATTCTTACATAAATGCAAACTTTAAAAATGGCCGGGCGTTGTGGCAGGCGCCTGCAGTCCCAGCTACTTGGGAGGCGGAGACAGGAGACTCACTTGAGCCCAGGAATTGGAGGTTGCTGTGAGCTGTGATGCCACAGCACTCTATCCAGGGTGACAGCTTGAGGCTGTGTCTCAAAAAAAAAAAAATGCAAACTTTATTATATTTTAAAGTATACACATGCATATATCTTTATATTCTCTAGCTTAAATTCTAGCTTTTTAGATATACATTTCTTCCTACTTGTTCTATCCCATACTAGTCACTTTGCTTTGATTTTATTTTTTGTTTTCCTATAGTCTTTTTATACCACAAATTCCCAGAGACAAGGGACTATCTTTGTCATTCTTTGAATTAATAAAAATTTGTTTCCATTTTTACTATGCAATATATTCTTTCCATGTTTGTATGAAGTAGAGAAATAAAATTTAAAAGCAATAAATTCTGTTATTGGATTGGTATCATGAATTTAAAGACTGAATGTATAGGACTGTTTACTCTAACATACCAGCTGTATTCCTGATCCCCTCACACTCCCTTCCCTTCCAGGAATTCCGGGCATTCTCAGACATTTCTTAATTCTTGTAAACATGTTAAGAGTTTGTACAGTGATGAGGATGCAGACGGAACATGAGTTTTGTCTCCATGATGACATTTTTTTTGGCAAAAATATTTATAGGCTGGGGAGTATGCATTTTGAAACTGCTATTAAAGTAGATTTTTTAACAATTCAGAAAGGCCAAAGATAGAGCAGCAAATACAAAATCAGCTATTTAATACCAGTTTAATACAATAAACTGCTATTGTGATACTTTTGGAATCCACTTATTTCTAAGAGAGAAGCTTTGCAACATCTTGTACTTCATGATTTAGTAAGACAGGCCCCAAATTGATCTACTCCTCAAGTTTTTTCTTGCTTGTTTACAGATTTTTCTCCAGATTTCAGAGCGCTTATTCCTCCCTAATAAATATAATCACTGCTTTTGTGAAGCACTCTCACTGATTCCAGTTTGTTTTTTATGTTGTCCATTTGCAAGGGAGGAGTAAAGAATTCGTGGGATGTATTTAAAATCATTATAATCACAGTATGTGTTTTTAGAAAAAATTTCCTATTAGAGTCCATTATTTGGGACTGTTGCAACAATGTTAGTAAATGAAGTGTGTGTCTTTCTTTTTGATGAAATTGTTTCTAAGTTTGCGATTAGTGCTATACTCATTTTACAGAAATAACTCGGTGGTTTTTCTTATTTTAATGTTTTTGGAATAGCTTCAAGTAGCATTTCATTCTCCTGAGAAATCTAGGCCTGGAGCATTTTTCTTGGAAGCTCTATTACAACTTTTTCTGTTTCTTTTATAATTGATTTATGTAGACTTCTGTCTCTCTTGTAGCAAGTTCGGTCTTTTTTAAAAGTAAAATTTAGAGGCGGGGACCATAGTGAAGCCTGAGGGGGCAGAAAAGACACTTTGAGCTGTGGAAGCTGTGGAAATTGGCGAGGAGGGCCCCCGGGCACATCAGCTGGAGAATAACTGAAGTTCAAGTTCCCACCAACAGCCCCGCAACGCCCCCGCCCTGCAAGCCTTCTCTGCGGCTGGGAGCGGCTGGGAGCCGCGGCCATAGCAACCCAGGGTGCCTCTGCGGTGGCTCCGAAGCTGCCGCCCTGCGATTAGAGAGGACACCTTCTCGGCCATAGCAACCGCTTCCCGGGTGCTGTTGTGGTTGGAAGCCGCTGCACCACCACGCCCCGAGATCCACAGCGATCGCGTGGCCCCTCCCCTCCAGCCTCCACGGCCGCTGCGACCCACGGCCACAGCTGCCATAGCAACCGCCGCTGCTTGTGCTGCCGCGGTCGCCCGCGCATAGTGACACAAAGCCCCCGCTCCGCCAGCTTCACTGCGGCTGGGAGCTGCGGCCATATCAACTCCTGCCTC
>CAUYON010023722.1:0-37542 GCA_963573935.1 Arctocebus calabarensis
GCCAAACAACAATGACGGCTGCAACCAAAAAATGGCCGGGCGTTGTGGCGGGCGCCTGTAGTCCCAGCTACTTGGGAGGCAGAGGCAAGAGACTCGCTTGAGCCCAGGAATTGGAGGTTGCTGTGAGCTGTGATGCCATGGTGCTCTATCCAGGGTGACAGCTTGAGGCTCTGTCTCAAAAAAAAAAAAAAAAAAAAGAACTAGGCTGGGAAGTGAGTGGGGGGCTTCTTCTGTATTTCCAGCCCCTCCTTATCACTAGGTCCCCCTTAAGCTTCCCTTCCTGTCACATCAGCTGTGGCATTAGACTCTCATAGCAGTACAAACCCTACTGTAAACAGCACATGAGAGGGACCATGGTGGCGTGTTCCTTACGAGAAGCTAATCCTCTCACTCACGCCCCCAACACTAGTGCCAAAAGGCTGGGGATTGCTACTGTATAGGAAAAGTTTGCTGACCCCCTAATCTATCCAGCCTTAGCCTGGGATGTTCAGTAGCAAAGTGAACTCAAAACTGTCTCTCAGAGTGCTACCCTGTGAGATTCCAACTTAATTTTTCTGGGGTGCAGCCTGGGAATTGATTATTTTTCATTTCTCAGGTGGTTCTAGTAGACACCGGTTGAAATACACTGCCCTGAGACATCTCAAAATGAGGTGTGGGTGTGGCAGCAGCATGCCACAGCTTCTTGGAAATGCAGACTCCCAGGCCCCACCCCAGGTGTGCTGACTGGAATCTCTTGGGTGTGGCAGTCTGCCAGCCTGTGTTCAGAGTGATACTGCAGCACGTTCAAGTTAGAGAACGCAGTGCTGCAACTTGGCCTTTCAAACCTAAACCTGCCCATGGCAGGCAAATTTGACACGTGACTTAGGCTGAACGTGCAAGAGGAGAGGCAGAAGATAAGGGAGAGGACAGAGAGGACTGAGTCTGGAGGTAAGGTGACTGTCACCTTTCACATAACAGAGGCCCTGGGAGGGCAAGTGAGCTGCAGGAACAGAGCCTGAGGCTAGAAGAACACCGTCAATAGTAAGAACAGATTTTTCCCTAACAAACATTATTGTAATAATTTTACTTTAGGGCTCTATTTTTTATTACTACACATATGTTTCTCTTGCAGGGCCAGTTTATTAACTTACAGAAGGTCCCCATTTGGTAAGCATGGGGATTTAAACACAACTTCTGAACTATCTTGAAACAATTTAAATAAATACTATATGTGCCTGGGAAATAGGCAAGCTGGACTGCTGACTTTCACCCTAAAACTGGTAGGTGAATTGTGTCCTGCCAACCTCCCTCCCTAGGGAGGACAGATTCCCATGGGAGGACCTTTGCCCCAGTTTCTTGCCCTCCAACAAAGTAGCTTGTAGGGCGGTTATGAGAAAGTCATAGGAATTTCACTGACGGCCTCCCATGTGCCAGTCATCATCTCAGGTTTTTAACATACATTATCTTTCATAACCATCACAGCCTTATGAAGCCAATGTTATTGTCCCAGTTTTATACTTGTAAATGTTAAGACACGGAGGGGTTAAAGACCTTCCCCAGATCCTATAATGGATACATAGCAGAGCTGACATTCAAACCCAAGGAGGTCTGGCCTCAAAATTCATGGACGTGAAGGTGGTGAAGCACCCCCGCAATCAGGCATGACATGGTATTTCAAGAAATCTAAAACAGTTGAGCTTCTGAATGTGCAAAGCAATCATCCCCAGCTCTTCTAAGTCTTGCCCATTTTTTGGTGTGCCCTGGGCAGAAAATGAGCCCACACTATACAGAGGTCACATTGCTGATGTGCCCATGTTAGAATGACTTAAAGGACTAGAGACACAAGGGGCAATCAGACATAAAGATTCCGTCCAAGTTGTCTAGAATGCAGTTGCTACCTATAGAACTGACTGGGTCCTTAAATTATTCCTTCTTCCTTTTGGAAATTAGCAGTCAAGGTGGCATATAAATATTGTATTATCACCATGCCCATCAATAATGATAAGGCATCCTTTTAGAGGTCTTCACAGCTCTGAAGCACTATATTCTCATTAGCTCAAGATGTCCTAGTATTATTAGCTTCAGTTATCACCAGAAGCAATGGAAGCTCAGAGGTTGTGACCATCATGGGCAGCCTATAAGTCCGCAGCCCTACAAATCTGGAGCCCTGGGCTCCAGAACCCAGAATGGGAGTTTGAATCTCAGCCCTTTTCAGACAAGATTGACTTGGGGAATGGAGAAATGGCACTCACTCTCTGGGTCTCTCCAGGCAAAAATCTGGAAGCGGGCTGATTTCTAAGGCTTCTTCTCCAACTGGGACAGGCAGGCAGTCCTGCGTGGTGATGGCAGTGATGATGTAATCAGTACATGATGAGAGAGCCAATCTGGGCAATATCTAGGGGATTCTGATGCCAAGTCCGTTTCTATAACATCCTCCCTCAATAACTCGTAGAACTAAAGTACTTCTTTCTTTTTTTGGAAAGAATTAGGGTAACAGTGTGGGGGTTGTTGGTTAGTTGCCATGCAAGTACATTATTTTCTTGCCCAGAAAGGTCAAGTATCTTTTAAAAAGATAAGTATCTGTATGCGTGGCTCTTATACAAGAAGAAGATACTAATACTTATCAAAGGATTTTCTAAGTCCTTAGAAATCAGACCCTGGTTTATTTATCAGGGAGCTTAGCAGCTTTCAAACTTTCTTCAATAAATTGCATCACCTTCTGAACTTAAGACCTAACAGATTTATATCCAGTTCCCAAAGTGAACATTGGGATTTAAATTTGGATGCACGAGTATTCTCTCCCTCACCCTTATCACAGATTCATCAGTCAGGGTGGTGGAGGAGAAAGCAAGGTGCATACCTGGGAGACCTGGCCTGTGGCTCCAGGTGCCTCCAGCAGCATCCCTGGGGCCCGCTGGGTCTCTGAGCCTGTGCCAGAGGCATGGCCCGTCCCCTAGGAGTTGAGATCTGGCCTTGACTGTGCCTACCCAAAAAAAGAAGGGTCGTACATCAGTGGTTCCTAACATTTTTGTGTTAAGGAGTCATAAACCCATTTGGAGATCTACTAAAACCTCTGGAACCCCATCATATACATGAGAAAAAAATTGTACAATTTCAGGGTCCCCCAAGTTATACCTCCCTGGAAGGAAAGGTCTTTTAGGCTTACTGCTAAGCCACGGCATCCTGTTCTGAAGATAAGACAGGACCTATTTTGAAAGCAAATTAGAAATTGTACAAATCCTCCTGTCTGGGAAAGGAGATGAGTTTTTAAATCATTTGGGCATCTTTTTTTTCAATTCCTGCCACCTGGCAGGGAATGTCTGTCCCTTTCTGATTCCCAGCAAGCAGGTTGTGTATATACGTCACCACGAAATGATGTGCACCATGATGAAGGCTTTTGTGGGAAAGCACCTCCTCCTTCCCCGGAGCAAACGCTCCTCCAGCCAGAGGATCCCTGCTGGAGCCAGAGAAGGTTCCAGCCACCCTCCCATGCTGGGCTGCTGCTGCAGCACTGGGAGTAGCAGCCACGTGGCCACCCAGCACTTACTGAGTCAGGCCCAGGCTCGGGCCATCACCATCACTATCTTAGCAGCCCTCATCCTCTTAGCCCCCCTGAGCAGGTAGGTTAGATGACCTACCCAAAGTACCACAGCCAGGAAAAGTGACATTAATTCTTCTTCCATGTATGTGATGCCCCCCTACACACACACAAACAAACAGGCTCACATTTATGTTCACCCTTCCAGCTCTCTCCTCCTGGCACCAGAGAGGATGGAGGGGAGACATCCTCCCCCAACTCCCTTCCCATACTCAGAATGGTACATAAGCTGCCCCACAGCAGACCTCTTCCCTGAAGCTTGTGGGTGTCCCCTGCAGGCTCCAACCAGTCTCATTTCCCAGCCAGCTCTCAGAAATTGTTAAGTCGAGTAAATGGTGGCTGCAGCTACGGGCCTGGGAGGAGCTGCTCTGGGAGCTACACTAGGGGAGGGTGACAGTGTTGCTGGGGCCCTGCGTCGATCCTGGTAGTGAGCCCTGGGTCCAGACTGAATCTGAGGGCTGAGGTCATTGTTGATGTGGGGCCTGGAGCACCTCCCACATCCTGAAGACTGCTGAGGAGGCTTGTCACGCACCCTTTCCCTCCACAAGCATCAGGGAGCCTCACTCTGACCCCATCAGCAGAGATGCCCGTGGGCCTCCAAGTCCTAAAGCCAAGCCTGAGAGGCCAACTGGGCTGGGAGCAGCCACTTCTGCTGGGCTCCCTGGGGGACTATTGGTGCTGGATGCTCACCCAGCCCTCTGGCCTTCTTGGGTTATTGCAAGACATTAGCCCCCAGGTACTGGCTTGATCAGCCAGTGGACAATAGGATAGATGCTTCTGTCCTGGCTCTGCACCTGAGGGGCAGAGCAGAACTGCCTGAGAGGCCCTCCCTCACCGGGCCTGTCTGCAGTCTGCAGTGGTGCTAGCCTTGCAGTCACGTGCACTCAGATCCCAAGTCCTAGGTATGGGGTCCAAGGAGCCAAGTGAGGCTCAGTTTCCCTGGCCTGACTATAGGATCCAGAAAGCTGGGTTAACAGTGCCGTCCACATGTGCCAGAGCTGCCCAGGGGAGAGGACGTTGAGCTGGCATCAGGCCATTGTCAAGCTCAAGGTACAGACAGCACTGGGCAGAGGTGGTTTCATCACCAAGTACACGCTGGACACTGATCGGAGAAGCCTGATGCAGTGACAGAAACTGGGAAGCAGCCCAGCATCAGGAACCAAGCTGGGCCAGGTTCCTGCCTGAGAGGGACAGGCACCAGGAGCCTGGGCGGGACCACCTGCCAGACCGTCTCCGAGCCAGAGCAGTGTCGAGAGTGGATCAGAGCATGGGTCTGTGTTTCACTCGAGGCTGCATGACCTGAGTAAGTCTGTGAGGTGGGAACCCCAAGAGTGCCTACCTTGTAGTTCATGTGAGGACTACTCACATGTTAACAGCATCGTTCCCATTATTTGTGCAAATACCAGGGAGCTGAAGCATGGAGCAGCAGGCAGCCAGTGTGCAGGGGTTCCTGCTTTCTTGGGGACGGGGGCACCACTTCCCTGCCACAGATACCATAGTCAAGAAATGGGGTGAGGCTACGGAAAACAGCTTTAGCAGGGCCTCAATAAGCTAATCACAGAATTACCACATGACCTAGCCATTCCACTCCTAAGTATTATGCAAAGAAGTTGAAAACAGGTGTCCCCACAAAAATTTGTGCATGACCGTCCACAGCCACTCCGCTCCCAATAGCCCAAAGGTGGATAAGCAAAAGGCGGTGTATGCACACAGTGGAATATTATTCAGCCGTAAAAGGAATGAAATACTGATGTGCTACAGCATGAATGAGCCTTGAAAGCACTGAGAAGGCCAGACACCAAAGACCATCTACTCCATTGATACGAGATGTTAAGAATAGGCAGATCCCTAGAGGCAGAAAGCAGCTGAGGGGTTTCCAGGAGCTGGGGGCAGGGCAATGAGGAGTGACTGATTAATGGAGTTGGGTGTGATGAAAATATTTTTAAACAGGTGGTGGTGATGTTTGTGCAATATTGGACTGTACACTTTTAAAATGGTTGCAATGGTCACTTTTATGTTATATGCATTCTATTGTAATAAAAGAAAAAATAAATGGATCGGGGTTGGGATCAGGTGGAGATCAGCAGAATCTGAACTGTCTATAAATGGAAGGGCTTCTCAGGGGTCGTTTTCAGTTCTAAAACTGTCTGGTGGGTCTGTAATATGGGCCTAGCTCTCCCCTGGCTCATTTTGACCATGAACCAGTGCGGGTGCAATGGAAGAATAAAGAAGCTGGTGTTTATCCATCGGTCTCTTGGAATGCTAGGGCTGAGTTTAGTTATGATCCCAGGAGTAGAGAGAGGAGAGACAGTGGTCAGAGGAGCTTAAATGAGAGGGCAGGGGCTTGACACACCTCTTCAACCCAAGAAGCTACACACTGTTTTATATATTGAGGCTCTACTTAAAAATTTGTTTGGAAGAATTTACTGCTAGACCACTAAATTTCTCATCATACGGGTAAAGAAACTGAGGCGCAGGGAGCAGTGATGACTTGCCCAAGGTGCAGACAAGCAGAGGTGGAATTCTTGCATGTAGCCCCCAGTCTGTGTGCCGCCTTTATAAACACCACAACACTTCTGTTAGTGGACAGCCCCAGCAGCGCCCTGGCAATGCCCCTTTCTTTGGTAGTCACAGTACACAAGGGCTTTCCTGAGCCCCTGCCCCCATCCTGGGATCCAAGAGTACCCTCTTCCCAACCAAATCCCCCTCACTCAGGGATGATGAGCCAGCTGCTTCTACCCGGATGGGACCTCGGACATGTGTCTCCACACAGGTGAAGAAAAGAGCACCTCTTTTCTCTATGGAAATCATAGATCCATTCATTCAGGAAGATCATGGAAATTATAATATAGATCTTTCTCTGAGTGTGGGAAAGATTATAGACTGTATTCTTCACTGTAATTAAACTGGTTTTTGAGGGAGCAGTAAGTATATTAGGCAGTGCATTGTTCTTTTGGAAAGGTCTTTTTGAGACCCAGTGTGTCAAAATTAAAACCCTATGTGCTCTTAGGGCAGAGAGGCAGCAATTTTCTTGGGTGGGCTGCAGCCTTTACTTCCCACCATCATCATCCTGGGCCCACCCATGCAGTTGTGCAGCCTGGGCCAGCTGCCAAACACAGAGTGTAGGTGGGGCTGGACAGCCCTTCACTGCCCTAGAGGACACGATCTCTGCTGTGGTCCAACAGAATCACAGGAAATCGATTAACACATGCCTGATTCTCCCTTCAGATAACTGGGCTCCTCGGTGTATTTTTAGAATTCGTTTAAATGAATGTTCATCCCCCAACCCCAGAGTTCAGTTTATAATTCACTAAATCGTTTTGATTTCTTTAGTTTAACCTCATAAGTGGTAACTCTAATTTTCAATCCTGGGATCAGAAAGTCCAGTGGCTGTTTACTGCTTAGAAAATAAAGCCCAAACTCTTGAGCCCAGCATAAACCTTCTCTGTCACTATCTTTGCCTAATTTCTACTCGTCCTTTAAAACTCCTGCCCATAGCTCCCTCTTTAGCACTCCTGTATACATTTTTCTGCCTGAAATTTATACATGGTATTAAGTGATGGTGATGTATCCATCTCATCAGCTGTGAGCTCTGTGAGATAAGATACAGTTTCATTCATTCTCTTCTCTTTTTTTCTCTTTTTAGAGATGTATTTGTTGTCCAGGGTAGAATCAAATTCTCAGGCTCAAGTGATCCTGCCATCTCAGCCTCCTGGGTAGCTGGAACTACACAGGTGCACACCTGGCATCTTCTCTTCTTCATCCTTTTTTTCTGGAATCTCTTGCACCTAGCACATTGTATGCCACATGTGAGGCCTCAGTTGTTCATTGAATTAATAGATAAATTAGCCAGTTAATAATCTCAGGGTAGGGGGACAGAAGTATGAACTACCAACCAGTCCATTGCAATGATAAGGGAAGAGGGGGCCTAAGGCAGGGCAGCAGAGGTGAGAAGAAAGGGATTAAAGGGATGGGCAGAGTCACATAATGCTCACCTAGAGCTTCAGAGTGGCTGTCTTAGAAAAAGGGATGAGCACTGCATGGGTGGAGGGGGTGTGGCTGAGACTAGGAATACAGATGGACAGGTTGCAGGAGGATGAGGCTGACTTGGTATTGTACATGCTGAATACAAGGGACCTCTGGCCACGGGTGTGACCCCAGAGCTCAGTAGGCTTTCGAGAGTCATCAGCTTATTGGAGATAAAGGCATTGGCATGAAAAGGGTGGCAAAGGAGAGACAAAGAATGTTCCCCACCTTACCCTGCCAGGAGTGCTAGCCTCACAGGGGTTGGCCGAGGAAGAAGGGACAAAGTTGGAGACTTGGTGGTCATGATGTTTAGATTAAGGCAAATTGGAGACACAGGAGAAGAATCAGGCAAGAGTGGCACCATGAAACAAGCAGTGGGGAGGGAGGTTCAAGAGAAAGGTGTGATCAGTGTTTCGAATTCAGCAGAGGTGAGGCAGAGGTTTGCAAAGCTGCCTTTGGCTCTGGCAGTTAAAGCGATTTGGGGATGAATAGAGAAGTGGAGGAGGTCAGACAGTGGCAGGGAAGTAAAGCTGCAGAGGAAGAAAGATCTGGCAAAAACTTAAGAGGGAGACAGGATCCAGGAAAATGTGGGTGACTTGAGAAACAGTATGCCTCGTGATGAGGGTGAGCTTTAGATTCTCACAGCTGAGATTGTATCCTGGCTCTGTATACTAGTCTGATTAAGAACTAATTTGTCGCTTCTCGAGGTGGAACTAGAACAGGATTCCTTTTTCTTCTTTTTGGGGAGGGACATTCAGAGAGTGAGAAAAGACTTTGACTTCTAGGGATATGATTTGGTGAGAGCAAAGGCTGTGCTACTGTGTCAGATAATCAACAAGACAGTGGCTAAAGAACAAATCAGTTTCTTTTTCTCTCACGTAGCAGCCCGGGGTAGGCAAGCTGTTCTGCTCCACACAGTCATCCAGGGATCCAGGCTCATGCCATCTTGCCTCTCTTCTATCCCCAAGGGTGTGGGGCAGCACTTTGAGACCACTTGTGTGGTCTCAAAGACCAGCAGCATCCGTATCCTCTGGATACTTGTTCGATATGCAGATTCCCAGGCACCATCCCAGACTTAACAAATCAGAAACTCTAGGGGTGAGGCAAGCTCTCTGTCTTTGAAAACCCTCCAGGTAGTTCTAATGTGCCCTTAAGTTTGAGAACTATTGCTGTGAGGAGTTGTCCTGGTCTGCATGGTTGAAGTTGGCTCTCAGACCCGTCTGTGCCCCAGCTCTCATGAAGAGGGGAGATTGTGGTGATGTACAAAGCAATGTTTTAAGGTCCAGGCACAAAGTGGTGTTTCAGTGCACACAACATTGTCAAGAACTACTATGTGGCTGATCTCCCTGGTTGGAGGGCTGGGAAATATAGTTGCTGGTTAGGTGGCCACATGCCCAGCTCCAGCTCCATTATAATGGAAGAGGAGGAGGAGAACTTTTGGGAGATGCCTAGCAATCTCTCTTATGATCAAATTTAAGCTTAATGCCATTCCCTATCCTCTGGAGGAAAGGGGAGGATGTCTGCCTACACATAGCAGAAAGCTTATATGTTTAAAGGGACCCATGAGTTTTTTTGTCAGGTGTACTGGCCCCCAAATTTCTGCCCACCCTCACTGGACTTGTGCAGCCCAGCCCTTAGACACCTGCCTTACCTGCTCAGTCACTATATATTGTGCTGTCCTGTCCCTGGTTGGCAATTTCCAATAAAAGTCATTGTATCACTCAGCTGGCCCCATCAGAAGGAAGGCCTCCGGGCTTGACAAGGAAGGATGGGTAGTAAGGGGGAGTGCTGGTTCACTGGAAATGACAGCCAGGAGGAAGATACACAGCTTGTCAAATGAACAGCTGGGCACTGGCCAGGCAGCTGTGTGCACCCGCACAGATTGTGCACTGCACAAGTCCAGGGCAGCCTTTCACATGCACTAGGAGGTGTATAAGCTGCCCCCAGAGCTGGATGATGTGACCACCTGGCTGGGCCTCAGCCACGTCTCACCCTCCACTGAACCTCCACATCCTGGGTTCTTGGGCTTTCCTGCTGCTGCCTTACAGATCCTGAGCTCACCCTGAATGAGTCAGTCCTGAAACCTCCATGCTTGGTGTGAGAAGCTCTCAGGAGGTGTCTCAGGGCTTCAAGGACCTAGTCTGGGCAGAGAAATCAATTCTGGATTGGGATGGTTTTTCTTTCTACCTCAAAGCCTACTAAAAGCCCCAACCTGAGAGTCCTTGACTTTGATTCCTGAGTCTGCCAAGGAAGCCTCAGCCTCCTCATTTATGAAATAGAGGTGAAAGCACCTGCCTCACTGAGTTATGAGACAATTAAATGAGAATTCTGACCCAGATGAGGGCCCCCACCACTACTTATGGCTGAGGCTGCAGGCAGTTCGGGTTTTAAACTACAGGCCAGAGTCTGGGGGAGGTGCCAGGAACCAGAGATGGTTTCTCAGGGCCCTAAACACCTGTCTCCATGACTAGGAAATTGTGCATTTCTGAAATAGAGGCAGGATGACCTGCCTTCCTTGGATTTGGCATTTGTTTATTTAATGAGCTACTTTCAGCGCCGACACGGGAACACACTGGGTTCCTAACAGCTCTGCTGCTGTGGTGGGTGCTGGGTCCTGCAGCAGCAGCAGAAGGGAACCGTGCATTTGGCTTCACTGAGATCCCACTGGTGGCGGCCTCCAGGGCGCTGGGCCTTCCCAGCTTCGGTGTGCATCCATTTTTAAAGACAATAGCAAAGGCAAGAAAAAGAGGCTATGGAGCTGGGAGAAGATGCACATTCATTTTCCATGTCTGTCAAAGCTGCACCCTCCTTCAGGGGGTTTCTTCTGGGGTCTGACTCTTGTAGGAAGTGCATGATCATGCCCTTGGATATTTCCCATCAAGGGAACTGGCCTCTTCCCATTTGTGCCCAGTTTTAATTAATTTCAAAAGCATACATCAAATTTCCCGCTTTGATGTATGCTGGGCACCGGTCTGTGCTTCTCATCTGAGGCTGAAATTGAAAGAGTAGGGGAATGAGAGGAAGATGCAGAGAAGGCAGAGAAAGCTCAGGGAGAACATGACTGAATCTCCCTGGGCTGGCTTCTGCAAGGCTTTCCCAAGAGGCCCTGCTGGGAGAACTGGCTGATGCCTGCACAAAGCCCATCTCTGCAGAAATGCATCCTACCAGTTCGCACAAAGGCCGCAGAAGTGACGGTGTAAGTTGTGCTTCTCTCCTTTCTGTTATCTTTGACTTAGGTGTTTCTTGGGGAATTGGCTGAGAGCATGTGTGGGGTGAGAAGTACAATGTTTATACAGTATCTTTCTCCTCACTCATGGGCGTTCTCACAGAAGCGTTCTCCATGGGTTCCTGAGTGTTCACTTGGCTCCTTAGTGCATTTGTTCCTTAGCTCATTCATTCATTCAACAACTGATACCACACATCAGGTTCTGTGTTGGGTATTCAGGACCCAGAACTCAGCTCAGATTTTTATCAAAGAATAGAGGGTTTCATTAATAGGGGATTAGTGACCATGGGATGTCAGAGCAGGATGCGACTTGGAGAAACCTATAGCATAGAAGAGATGGGACAGGAAGCTTCAGAGTTGGAGGAGAATTAGGTGTTGTTGATGAGCAACATGACGTAATGGTGAAGGGCCAGGATTTAGCATCTAATCCAGGACAATGTTTAGGTAATAATTGTGTCAAGACAACAGGTATAAACTGGAATTAATCTCTGTCTCCCTGTCCCCTTCTGTAACATGAGAACATGTGCTACCTTATGGAGTTGTTGTGAAGATTAAAAGAGATACTTAGAAATTACAGTTGATCCTTGAACAACACAGGTTTGAACTGCATAGATCCACTTACATACAGACATTTTTCAACCAAATACAGATCAAAAATAAAGTATTTGGAGGATGCAAAACCTGTGTGTATGGAGTACCAACTTTCCATATACGCCATCTGTGGGCCTTGGGTATGCCCAGATTTGGGTATACACTGGGCCTCCTGGAACCAATCCTCCCGCTGAACTTTGGACCATACCTGACACATGATACTCAATTGGTAAACATTAGCCACTATTATTACTAAGCCCGTGATGAAATACTCAGAGGTTTAGATGAGGCAGAAATAGTCAGAAACGACCGTGCTAGGAGTAAGTCTTGCAGTGGGGTGGCATCTTTACCCAACCCAGTAAGGAAAGTAGTCATTCCAGCTGTGTAGACAAGAAGAACTGAAGCCCAAAAGCACAGAGCAAGTTAGACACAAAAGTGGGACCAGAAGCCAGGTCCCTAGAACCAGCCTGGCCCTCCTTAAGTGATGGGGGGGGTGGGGGGTTAGAGGGGAAGGAGTGTCCAGGGGTGGCCTGAGCACCAAGACGGCAGTCACGTTCTGGAGTCAGTGTGCTCATTAGCCCTGTGGGGATGATGGAGGCCCTGGTGGTGCTCCCTGGTAGAGACCCACTCAGTGGGCACCCAGGCTGCAGCCCTGCCCTGCAGGGACTCCTCCCACCCCACTGAGGGTGCCTTTTGCAATGCTTACTGCCATGTCGAGAACAGAGACGAGGTGTTTAACGTTCACTGCAGCTGCTGTGAAAGTTTCCCCCCAACTTTCCTGTCTGAACCAATCTACTTTGTTAAGTTAATGTCTTTATGTTCTGCAAGTGGATTCTTCATAGTCACCTGGAAACAGGGTCTCTTCTCCTGACCATCAGAGTCCACTAGCAGGCAGGGTGGGCAGAGGTGCAGAGGCCCTGAGACTGTTTCCAGCTCTCACATACGGGCTCTGGATGATTCATTTTTAGGGTTGCCTGCCCCTTTCTCATTATCCTTCATCTAGGAAGCTCTTGACAAGTTGGGTTTAGTTGTCCCTTCACCCTTATCTGGCACGGATGCTGTAGAGTTGCTGTGCGTGCAGTTCCAGCAGTTCCCATCCCATCCAATGCTCACAGCCACAGCAAGGGAGACGGGCAGCCCCCATCATCTCCATTGTGCAGAGGAGGAAGCGGAGGCCCCAGAGGTCACATGGTTTCCCCAAGGTCACGCTACTACAGGTGACAGCTGCTATCCAAACAGATCTTCTTGCTTTGCTGAACAGTACTGTTCTGTGTTTGTTTGGTCACTGATTTTCATCGCAAGTACTGGAGAAATCCTCATTTCACAAGTCAGACTACAACTCTCAAAAAGGAGAAAAAGAGGCCAGGCATGGTAGTTCACACCTTGGACCCGAGTACTCTGGGAGGCCGAGACAGGAGGATCCCTTGAGCTCAGGAGTCCAAGACCAGCCTGAGCAAGAGCAACACTCCATTGAAGGGGTTTTGGGCCGAGAATGAAGGGGCTTGTCTCACAGAGTCTCTGCCGAGGGACTAAGGAGCTCAGGCAGGAAGGAGTCCTCTTGAGCAAACCTTGGGTCAGTGTTTATTATCACAAAGCTGGAAGTAGTAGAAACGAGCTGCTTATCAGACATCAGCACTGATGGGACGAAGCACTGAACTTCAGAAAGACCTTTGCCTCCAGCATCAGGAGACCTTTGGAATCCAAAGGGTCTTTATTGCCACACCTCACATGGAGACCAGTTTTCTGATTTCCTGCACGTGCACAACTCACATGCTTTCTCATGACTTTTTACATCTCTCAAGCAGAAAGCTCGCCTCTGATCAAGGTTAGGGCGCGATTTTCCTTGCACCTGTAGTCCCAGCTACTCAGAAGGCTGAGGCAGGAGGGTTGTGTCAGCCCAGGAGTTTGAGTTACTGTGAACTAGGTTGAGCCCTCGGCACTCTAACCTGGGGCAACAGAGGGAGACTCTGTATCAGAAAATTTAAAAAAAGGAAGAAAAGAACCTGGGAAAAATATAGCAACAGGTGATAGCTGTCTATGGTGGCCCCTCCGGAGACTGCCGATGTGTGTGTACATGGGGATCATAATGACAGGCCAAACCACTTGCCTGATGATGGGAACAGAGTCCTGACTAACACATTTAATGCAACTTGGTACTTGCAAATGAAGCAAAAAATAGTCATAGAGTTGGGAAAACATGTCTCTCAGGGCATAAGAATTCCTAGTGCTAGGATTTTAATTCAAGTTCCACCTACAGCACCATCCACAGGGCTCTATAGTTAGCAATCAAACCCCAAGTTTGGTCAAAATGAGTTGCCTGTATTCATTTACCTGCACGCAACAAAAACGATGGTATAAAAGAAAAAGCCCGTGGTGGTCCTGAGATCCCACCCATGTCTCACATGGTACTCGCAGCCACTGGATCCCTGGTCTCAAAGTCAAGGAGAGAGAGGACCAGAGAGAAGACTGAGGTTCCCACCAGACGGCTCCCCAAGCGTTTGATCTCTTGTGGTGAAAGTCATCGTAGACCTTCACCCATGATCCTGCCTCAGAGAACACTGGCCCTGCCACCTCCATCTGGGCTCTCTGCGCAGGACAGATCCCCCCATTCTTAGCCAGAGACCACCAAGCTAGGGATCATTTCAGCTCCTTCCAGCCATCCCATTCCGAGAGCCAAGGAAATCCTACTTTTTTGGCCACCCCAGAGGGCAGACTGTCACACTGTCCACCCTCCAAAAATGGGTCAGGCAAGTGGAAATTAAATAAGAGGGAAATAAGGGCAAAGAAGGATAAAGTTGTCTGCATGGGGGAAGAAAATAGCCATGCAAGGACTGCGAGCAAGTTTCATTAGAAGCCTAAATTAAGTTGTAAATTCAACCACTTAGACGACTTTTTCCTTCCCAGCTGTTCTTGGTCATTGTGCAGACATGACCTCTTGTTTTGGCCAAAGAACTCAAGAGGTGGTAACTGGCACTGATTTAACTGAAGGGGTGGGAGTGAGGAGGTTCTGGTTTTTCCAATAGCAAACACATGCTATTTTGAAGGAGGCAGTGTTCTTTATTTTCTCCTTTTTTCTTTCTTGGTTTTTTTGTTGTTTTTTTTTTGCTTTTAAAATGTGTATTTAGTGTCTGGTCTGTACAAGACACCAAATTTGGCTCACAAAGAATACACAAATGAACAAGGTATAATTCTTGCCCTTAGGACGCTCACAGCCCAGCATGGGAACCTAGAAATTACACGAACATGAGTAACTACCACACAGGCAGAAAGCGCCACATGTCACAAGGCTGATGCCAATATTACAATAACCCCGAGCATAAATCCTACTTTGGGATGAGATGAGAGATTAGAGAAGGTTACCTTAGATGTAGGCGGGTTAAAAATGACTAGCCAAACGTAGATAGAAAAAAAATTAAGAGGCAAAGCTAATCCAGAAAGACTCTGATAATTGAAATCAGAAGCAGGATTCTACTGGCTACGTGATGGGGGTCTAGCTGGCCTGGAGTAAGTAGGGCAGGGAAGAGGGGATGGGAAATTTTTTCTCCTTTTAAACCAACAGATAAAATTGTATTTATTTACCGCATACAACATGATGTTTTAAAGTAGATATCCCTTGTAGAATGACTGAATTTAACTTATTAACATATGTAGTACTTCATATAATTATTATTTTTATAGTGAGAGCACATAACATCCACCCTTACCACTTTTCAAAAACACAATGTATTATTTACTGTAGTTGCTAGTTGTAAAATAGATATCTTGAAGTTATTCTTCCCATGTTGCATCAATCTTGTATCCTTTGACCAACGTTTCCCCACCAGACCTCCCACCACCCGCCACAGCCCCTGGTAACCACCCATCTATTCTCTGTATCTATGCTACCAACTTTAATTTAGAGTCTATATAGAAGTTAGATCATGAGGTATTTGTCTTTCTGTGCCTGGTTTATTTCACTTAGCAGAAGCCACTGCTGTTTATTTACCCAAAGGTTATCAGCGTGTCCAAGAGAGGTCTCCACTCTTGTGGTCATAGCAGCACTGTTTATAGAATCGAGGATATGGTTATCAACCTAATAAACCTAAGAAAATGTAGTCTATATGGCAGGGAAATACTGTTTAGCCTTAAAAAAGAAGTCCTATTGCCTGTGACAACATAGATGAACCTGGGGGATGTTATGTTAAGAGAAATACATCAGTTTTGTTTTTATTTTAGAAACACTAAGCTCCCCAGAAAGGCCCCCCTAAGGAATGGAGCTCTCCGCACAGGGAATGGAGAGTCAGGACACCCCCAAACTGAGCTTTTGCTGCTGGGAGTAGACAGAGGAAAAGAGGTTGGTGAGATCCCAGGAGTAGAGAATATGGGAAAAGAGGGGGAAAGTCTTAACTAAAAGTGGCCCACAAGATTGTTCCAGGTCCTGACCTGCTTTCCCAGCCCTTCCTGTCTCTAGCCTGGAGCTCACTGTTCCCTGTGTTCCCTGCAGCACATCCCCACCTTCGCTCCCTGTAGAAATCCTGCCTGTCCTCAGTGATCGGATTAAATGCCTCTTTCTTTTGCCAACCGCACCTGCCTCTTAGTCTGTGCTACCGTAAGGATCGGCCAGCAGCATCCCTCAGGAAGTGTTCTCCAAGTTATTTATGTGTCCCACCCTCCATGGTTGCTGTGAGCTCCTTTTGGACAAGGCTAGTCGTTCCGGATACCACGCCCAGCACACAGGGCACTCAATATGTATTTGTCGAAGGAGTGAAGGATGCAGCTGGCCCTGGGCCAACAATCCCTTGTATTTATATAAGATTTGTTAAGTCAGAAGCTGGCCCCAGGCCAACAATCCCTTGTATGTATAAGATTTATTAAGTCAGCTCCCAAGCACTCCCCACCCCTCTGCCCCTCACCATTAAAGGACTCAGCTCTGCCATCAGACAACAACCCAGTGTGGTGGACTCAGCTCTTGGGTGCTAGCTGGGCTGGGGCCTTGCCCCACTCACCAGGACTCGTCTGGACAGCTGGGATCTTTCTACATGTTCCCCATCTTCTCTGTTCTGGGAGCCTTATTCACTTCGGAGGGGGTGGGGGGGAGGTTGGAAAGACAATAATCCCCAAGTGTCACAGCCCACGACATTACACATCCGGCTCTGATGAAAGTTCCTAAAATACATCACTTCACCATTGAGGTATTTGCAGTTGCTTTTCTGAGATGCCCCGTGGCGTGGGTCCTGACTGTGACATTAGCAGCCCCCAGGCCTGCTGGCTGCCCCTGAATCCCAGCTTTGTTCTACAGTCAGAACCTCAGCCTGGAGGAGAAGGCACCCTGAGGCCTATGACCAGGCTATCTGGGAAATCTTTGACATTTCCACAGGAATGTGTTCTAACTGTGAATCTGTGTGAGAGGACAGACCCACCATTGTAACCACCCTTCTCACGTCTGTTTCAGATTCGAAGGATACTTACATGGCAGGGGCGTGGGTTTTCCTAATGGACGGGGCCTCAAAGGCCTTGATTCGCTGTGTGGTCCTGAGACCGGCCCCATCTGGGAGTGACCGAACATCCTGGTTTCTCAGGATGACCTAGGTTTGACACTTAACAGTACTCCCATTTTCTAAGAAATCCCTGTGTCCAGGGCAAATCCAGATCACTGGTCACCCTGCCTGGGCACAAGTTCTCCAAGGTGTCACCCTAAATCTAATGAACCAGGTGCCCTGGAAGTGGGCCCAGCAATCTGTGTTTTAACCAGCCCTCTAGATAATCCTGGTGCATGGTCAAGGGAACCGCTGCCCCACCCTATGGGTGGGAAGGAAAACATCAAGAGAAGGTAGTAACTCGCCTAAGCACGGGCGGCAATTAAAGGGCAGAGCCACCCCCCTGTGCCACCCAGCCGCCCCATCTCAGTCAGCAGCTTCCAGAAAGCTACCAGTGCCAATGTCAGCCATAAATAAGTAAGGTACTAAAAAGGTCCCCAATCACAAACTGTCATCCTCAGGCCCTGTAGTGGGGACCAGGAAGGGTGGGACTCTTGGAGCCTTGAAGCATTGGGCAAAAAGGAGCAGCTGTGTCAGGTGCAGGGCACAGTGTGGACAGGACACTGCTGAGGTGGGGGATGTGGGGATGCAGGCACCTCCCCCTGTCCTCACAGGCTTGTGTGTGGCTCTGCATCTGATATGACCCACCCCAGGTATGTGCCTGCCTCCCACTGTCTGGCTCTGGGCCCTTAGGGGCACTTTCCTCCTATTAGTTCAGGAAGCCCAACTCCCAACTCCTATGAACAGAAATAACACCTACTTAAGGCCATTCTGCTTCCCAGAAACCCTAGGACACTCCTCAGAGCTCAGTGGAATGATTTTGGGGGATTATCCAAAGCCCTAGTCCCTCGTTCACTGGCAGGGGGAGATAAGCCCACGTCGAGTGCCATGTGTTTGCTTTCCTCCTCTCCAGGGATGCTGCGGCCATCACCGTGCCTGCCCCTGTATCACTCTCTGAGCAGAGGAGAACCAGAGGGTGCAAGAAGATTCTAGAGAGGGGAGTCCATTAGCATAGCTGGGGAGGTGGGCTGGGAGCTGCTGGAAACAGGAGCTCCTCCCTGCTCCCCTCCTTTAGCCAGTCCCCTTTCACCAGAGGCAGCAGGCTAAGTGCCTGGGCACTGGAGTCTTTTCCACTGAACTGGGCAGGCTAGGCCTCCCTTCTTCACAACACAAAAGTGCTCCCTCTCCCTGGCCTTCTAACTATTTCCCCACCCCCCTTAGAAATCTCCAGTTGGGGATTTCCATTTCCTCCTCGTGTGGTCCATCCATAGCCCGCATCCCTAACCTACCCCCTGATGCTGCTCTGGCACAGGTGAGCCCTTGCTAATCGTCACACGACTGGGACCTCTTGGCAGTACCTGGCCCTGTGGCCCAGTCCCTCTTCCCTGGCTTATATGACCCTGGACCCACTGGTTCTCTTCCCTACTTCCTTGCAGGTCACTCTCCTGCTTGACTGTCTCTTCCTCTGCTCGCTACCTTCTTAGAAGGCTGGTCATTTGGGAGTCTTTCCTCCCCAGCAGGCAAACAGTGTGTGCCTCTTACTTGCACACACTGTTTGCCTGCTGGGAACCCACCCCCACCCCCATGCTGGTCAGCTGTCTGTCCCCTACTCTCTATTCTTCCCACTCCATCTCTTTCTCAGACTTAAGCACCACCTTCAGGACATGAATCCAAGGTTGGCATCAATCCCCGAGGTTGGCTTTTTTTTTTTTTTTTTTTGCAGTTTTTGGCCAGGGCTGGATTTGAACCAGCCACCTCCAGCCTATGTGGCTGGCACCCTACTCCTTTGAGCCACAGGCCGCCCTATGAGGCCATTCTTGATCCAACCCTACTTAACCTTCAGCTTTTACCCCCTCCATTCATACTCTACACCATTCGTCTCTAAAGTGGAGACAGACAATACACTGGGGTGCAGGGAGAACTTACTAGAATCCCTATTACTATTATTACCTTAAAAACAAAAGGCAAAATAAAGCTTTGATGAATATTTACTATATATAGACAATAGTACATGGATGAAATTTGTGAATAAATAAACCGAGATGAGTATACCAATAAAGGAGCTGGGTGACACTGTCCAACATCACCCTTTCCAGGGATATCCAGCCTGTGGTCTGCAGGCCATGTGCTGATTTTGTGAGGACTGTTTTGCTTATTTGTGGTGTTGAATATCAGGAAAAGTATGCACAGACCTTTTTATTATTATTATTAAATCACAGCTATGGACATTAATGCAATTATGGAGTACAATGTGCTGGTTTTATATACAATTTGAAATACTTTCATCAAACTGGTTAACATAGCCTTCGCCTCATTTTCTTATCTGTAGCTTTTTTATATACCAACAATAGTCAAGCTGAAAAAACAGTCAAGGACTCTATTCCTTTCACAGTAGTGCCAAAGAAGATGAACTATTTGGGAGTTTACCTAACAAAGGACAGGAAAGATCTCTATAAAGAAAACTATGAAACTCTGAGAAAAGAAATAGCTGAAGATGTTAACAAATGGAAAAACATACCATGCTCATGCTGGGAAGAATCAACATTGTTAAAACGTCCATGCTACCCAAAGCAATGTACAGTTTTAATGCAATCTTTATTAAAGCACCACAGTCATACTTTAAAGATCTTGATTGGGTAAAAAAAAAATAATAATAATAATAAAAATAAAAAATAAAAAAATCTTGAAAAAATAATACTTTGTTTTTATGGACTCAGAAAAAAAATCGAATAGCCAAGACATTATTCAGAAATAAAAACAAATCAGGAGGAATCATGCTACCAGACCTCAGACTATACTATAAATTGATAGTGATCAAAACAGCATGGTACTGCCACAGAAACAGAGAGGTAGATATATGGAACAGAATAGAGAACCAGGAGATGAACCAGCTACTTACCGTCATTTGATCTCTGATAAGCCAATCAAAAACATTTAGTGGAGAAAAGGCACGGACCTTTTTTTGCTCATTAGTGTTCATTAGTGTTTGTGTATTTAATATGTGGCCTAAGACAGCTATTATACTTCCAATGTGCAGCAGAGAAAAAAAAAAAAAGGTTGGACACCCCTGCATAGTCTTATTGCCCCACCTGTATTGCCCTAGCACATGATGATCCACACAACTCCATACCCACTGCTCCTTCTCCCCTACCAGGATGAAGCCAGCTGTGAATAATTGCATATCTAAACAGGGAGCTTAAAGAAGTTATAAGTTTGTTATTCTTCCATATAAACTAAGTCTGGAGGTAAGCAGCTCACAGATGGCATGGCAACTCTAAAGTCATCTGAGATCCAGACTCTTTGTACTTAACGTGTTTTGCCCTTTTCAGTTTATGGTTTCCAGTTCATGGCTCAAGATGGCTGCTTAAGCTCTCCTAACCCTAACCCTAACATCAGCACTCCAAGCAACAGAAAGAAGGAAAGAGTAAAAAGAGACATGCCCCTCACACTTTCAGGATACTTGTGATTAACAGAGATAACAAGTGACATTTATTAATGGTAAAGCAATCAATCCACCAGAATGCTATCACAACTCCAAATCTATTTGAACACCATAAAATATCTGTAGGATATATGAATCAAAAACTTAACAGAATTAAATAAGGGATAGACAAATTCACGGTCATAGTGGGAGTCTGTAATAAGCCTTTTTCAATAGTCAATAAAAGAAGCAGACACAAGATCAGTAAGGATATAGAAGATGTGAAATTTTTAGTTAACAAATTTGATCTAGGTTCGGCACCTAGAGCCTACAGGCTAAGGCGCCAGCCACGTACACCTGAGCTGGCAGGTTCAAATCCAGCCCGGGCCCGCCAAACAACAATGACGGCTGCAATCAAAAAATGGCCGGGTGTTGTGGCGGGTGCCTGTAGTCTCAGCTACTTGGGAGGCGGAGGCAAGAGACTCCCTTGAGCCCAGGAATTGGAGGTTGCTGTGAGCTGTGATGCCACAGCACTCTATCCAGGGTAACAGCTTGAGGTTCTGTCTCAAAAAAAATAATAAATAAATAAATAAAAACAAATTTGATCTAATTGACTCATGTAAAACTTCTGTATCCTGTAGTGGTAGGATTCACATTCTTTTCAATTAACATGAAACATACAAAGTAAATAAAAGATACCTCTATGAAGTTGCATATACCACTTCATTCTTTATATTTTTTGCCTGCCAACAGTTAATCCTGGCTATGCCTACCAGAAAGGGAAGCTGACAAATGTCATCTGCTTCAGGTAGCCAAGTACCCAACTGCAAATGAGGTGTTTTATTCCTAAAGAAGAGGGAGAGAAAGAAGAGGGAAACCATCAGTCTCTGGCCTTGCCTTCCTCCGTCCCTGGCAGCCGTCCGTGGCAGCTGTGGTCCTGACAGTGCATAAAACCCAGGCCCAGAGGTAGAAGCGCCTCATTCAGCTCTGAATTGCCATTTACTTGGTGTGTGACTTTGGACAGGTTGTGGAACCTGTCTAATCTTCCTTTACCTTACAAAATGGGAATAATGCTACTTTATAGGAATATTGGGGAGATGGACCAAAATAATGTGTACAAAGTGTTCAGTTCTGTGCCTGGCACCAAAGTATTCAATAAATACACAGAGAGGTTAAGTAATTTGCCCAAGGGCACACAGTCAGTAAATGGCAAGGCTAGCTTTTAAATTCAGGCATCTGCCTTCCAGCTGGTACTGATACGTCTTCAGGGCCTCTGCCACCCCAGCACAGTACCCCACACATGTGGGTGTTATGGGGGAAGGAGTGCTGAATAGTGGGGGATAGGAAACTGCAAATATCAATTAGCCTTGTGATTTTAGAGAAGTCATTTTAAAAAGTATCTTGAATTAGACATATTAATTTCCTCATTCCTTCTGCAGAAAGTTGAATTAAATGAGCCCGAAGATGTTCCTACCCCTGGCATTCTGTGTTCTATCTTATCTGCCACCAATGGCTGAAATTTTGCCATTAGCGATACATTGCTTTTTGTTGAGTTCCATCTTCTGCCTGGAGTTCTTTTATAAAAATAAAGTTTTCCTTTCCAACCTGACCCTTCAGTCTGAGTGTGTTAATCAGGCCCCTTTGCTGCAGGTTGAAAGGTGGTTCTGTGGCAGGAATTCATAGGCCAGCAAATTGCCAACTTACCAAGGGCCTGCGGGGGCTGAGAGGACCCTGCACCCAGCATCTTGTCAGGGCTGACTGCACAACAGCTCCTATTCGATCGCCAGGCTGACCCCTTTATCACCATTTTTTACAGGGTTTTTTGTTTTTTCTCCTTCTATATTTCTTCCACCACACTGCCTCTCAACCTAAATTGGAGAAAAAATGGGTTTTGTCTTTTTTTAACAAGAAGACTAAAGTCTTAAATTACCTTCTTCAAGGTCTGCAAATAGAAATCCCAAATAAGACAGCCACCTTTTCTTCCTCTCTTCCTCTCTCTCTGTCTCTGTGAGCCCAGGAGCTTGAAATAAAAGGCAGAGCAGCGGCTGAGAGAAAGTCATCCGGGTTTGGCCCAGCACCAGCCAAGGGATGAGAGCGGGACGAGAGGAGGGCCCAGTCGGGGGTGGGGAATAATGGAGGACGAGATGGAAATGGCGAAACCAGTGCCTCGTGGCTGCTTATGGTTTTGAAATAAAAGAGATTTGCAAAATGGGGATAATTTCTTAAACAGCAGCCTCTATCTCTGAGGATGGGGGCGCAGATACCCAGGGGTACACAGAGCTCAAGAAGAAGAAGAAACTTCCAAGTCTTTTTTTTTTTTTTTTAGAGACAGAGTCTCACTTTATCACCCTCAGTAGAGCGCTATGGTGTCACAGCTCACAGCAACCTCCAGCTCTTGGGCTTAGGTGATTCTCCTGCCTCAGCCTCCCGAGTAGCTGGGACTACAGGCGCCCGCCACAACACCCGGCTATTTTTCTGTTTTTTGCAGTTCGGCCGAGGCTGGGTTTGAACCTGCCACCTTCGGTCTATGGGACCGGCGCCCTACTCGTTGAGACACAGGCGCCGCCCGAAACTTACAAGTCTTCAGACTCACTGAGGTTCACCTGGGCTGAGAAGCAAGTAGGACTAGCTGGACAGGGGGCCTTCTCCACCTTCTTCACCACCGGTGATGCCATGCTTCCCAGGGGGCCATCAGTGGGTGTAAGACGAGAGTGGGAATGTGGTGCTGGGACAAAGACTGAAGTTTAAGGACTGGAGTCCTAAGTTCTAGTCCCAGCTCCATGACATGTAATAATAATAGCTAATGTTTATTGACTAATGAACATGTGCCCAAGCTATGTTAAACACTTCACATGGAGTATACCATTCAATCTTCAAAGCAACTCTATGGTAAAGGAATCATTATTCTCTCCATTTATGGAAGAGGACGCTGAGGGGTGGGAAGTCATGTAACTTGGCCAGAGTACCACTCATCTGGTGACAGACGAGGATTTGAATACAGGGAGTCAGACTCCAAAGACTCTTACACTTTTTCCTGGCAAATCACTGGTCCTGTCTAGACCTGCTTCCTCACCTAGAGAGTTAAAGTGCAGGAGCCAGGTTTGGGGGGACTGGGTGACCACTGAGGTCCTTTCTGGTGCAGATGCTATGACTTGAGGTTCACGCCACACCTGTAGATGCAGAGTTCTGTTCACATGATACAGAGTACAAATTTCCAGTGAGGAGCAGGCCTGCTGAGCGTGCACTTGTGTGTGTGTGTGTGTGTGTGTACAGGATAGGTGAACTTGTGTCTGAAACCCTAATGAGATGAAAAGAGCCAGAGAAAAATCTGTGGAAGACTTGTAGGTTAGACCTTTGTCAAGAGGACAAAACAGAGGTCCAGAAAGTTCTACCCAAATCCATCTCCACTTTTATCCAAAAGCCTCTGCGGACCTCTAATCTTTGCTGCACGTTGCACACCCACAACCTCCGCAGGCTCTTTGAAGGGAGCCCTGCCGAGGTGTTCTGGCTCTGGGAAGGGCAGGTGTTTCTCTGGGGTCCCCTGGCCCAAAGCATGTCTGTCTCCTCTGCAGGCACAGTGACCATGGCCCATTACAAGACCGAGCAGGATGACTGGCTGATTGTCTACCTGAAGTATTTACTCTTTGTCTTTAACTTCTTCTTCTGGGTAAGTGAATTCCTCACACACATCCCCTTCCCCGAGCACTGAGTGAGTCAGGCCACCTTTGTTTCTTGTGAGTCACCACTTTGAGGTTGATTTCTTCCAAATCAAAGACCACCCGTAGGCAAATTCAGCCTCCTTTAAAGAAAATATGTACATTTGCTCCTGAGGGGGAAGAAAAGAATCTAGTCTGCTGGTTGGCATGGAGTCGGTAGCGCACGGCGTCTGCATAGAGGTACAAACATCACAGTGAGCATCACGTCCTGGCTCTCTGCACAGAGGGACCGGTGCCTTCCTCCCTGCTCACTGCTGCACCAGTGCCTGGTGGGAAATGAGACTGTCTGAAATAATGGCTTGTTTTCCACCACAGCCCATTTGCCTCTCATGCTTCACATTCTCCAGGCCCAGGGCAGAGGATCAGAAGTCCTGGGGCCCAGGCTGCTGCTGCCTGTCATGGAAATGGTCTCTATAGCAACTCCCTGCAGCAAGCCTGCCTGGTGATATCTTCCCGAGGAGTATGGAGTCTGTCCACTCGAGGCAATTATCTGGGTAATTGGGAACAGAATACCATCCGTTCCCCAAAATAGCCAGGCACTGGAATGTGCGTGTTTGCATGACAGTCTCAGTAAATGTGGGAAGGCAAGTAAATATTAAGAGTGCAGACTTTGCCGTCAGCTGGACCTCGGCACTGTCCTCTGCCTTGGGCAACTTCCTTAAGCTTGAGGAGTCTGTTTCCCCAGCTACAATTCAGAAATACTTTCTAACCTGTTGGGATTGCAATCAATAAATGCAGTCTTTCGAATATATCAGATGTCAAAATACCTGCAAATACCAACCAACTGATCTACTGACAAGGCAGAGCTGGCGTCCCACTTACCGTGGTCAGGGAGGGACTCTCCTTTGACAGAGTCTTAGAAGCATCTCAGGAAAGCAGATGCAAAAGTGGGATGTGTCTGAGTTCTCAGGGTCTTTCTCACAGGGGCTGGGTTAAGAATGAAAAAAAAAAAAACCATGACATAGGAGTTTAGGACAGTTTTGAAGAGTCTAGGAGAATAGATGGCCTTTAGATGCTATCTATTAAAAAGCTGCACAATCTCATGTTTGTTTAAATGCTGGTTGCAAAGTTCCTGAAATGAACAATAAAGTTATTTGAAACTTTTATCTCCATGGGCAAGAGTTCCCTGGAATAGCGAAATCCTAGTGATGAAGAGTAGCGAGATAAAACCGTGTTGACAGAGTCAACTGCGTGGTGTAGACAGTTTCAATTCTCAGAAGCAAATCCAACCGGGTACTTGGGAGTCTTAGTGAACATTTCTTTTTAACAATATCTATGTTTTCCCTCATCATAAAAGTCTTAAGTGTCTACTGATAACCTCTAAAATGTTGAAAAGGATTAGAAAAAGAAAATTGCCCATATTTCACTATGTTTGTTTCCTGGGGCTACCATAACAAAGTACCATCGACTGGGTGGCTTGAACAATAGAAAGTTATTGTTCAAGTTATTGTTCAATAACAATAGAAAGTTATTGGAGACTTGCAGTCCATAGTCCAGGAGTCAATAGGGCCAGGCTCCCTGACACTTTTGGTAGAATCTTTCCTTGCCTCTTTCAGCCTCTGGTAGCAGCTGGCCGATGCCGGCACTCTTCAGCTTGTGTCCGCACTACTCCAGCTTCCTCTGTCATCACACGGTGTCCTCTCTGGTGGTCCCTATCTTCCCATGGCCTTTTTCTCTTCCTGTAAGGACACCAGGATGAGGAAAATGCCGCCAGTGGTCATTGACCCACCCTAATGACCTCCTCTGACTTGGTTACACCTGCAAAGATCTTATTTCTGCATCAGGTCACATTCACAGGTACCAGGGGTGAGGATTTCAACATGTTTGGGTGGGGTATGGTTCAACTCCATAACCCCAAGAACAGCAACTATCAACATTGCTCTAGACTCTGCACTGATGAGGGCAGGAGAGGGTGGTGACCGGAACTGGGAGTGACAGTGGGGATCAAAATCTTTGAGTTGAGGGATTTAGGAAGTGAAATCGATAAGATCAGGTCACAATTAGATGGGCTGAAAAGGAAGCGATGTCTGGGATATGCAGCTCCTGGGTGGATGGCAGAGCTCCTTCCTGTAACAGAAGGCCAGAAAGAGATACATGGAGTCAGACGGTGAGGTCGCGTGGAGGCCTGATGAGTTTCAGTGGCCCAGAGACCTCTGAGCAGAGACCCTCTGTGGGCAGTTAGCTCTAGGGCAGTGGTTCTCAACCTTCCTAATGCTGCAGCCCTTTAATACAGTCGCGACCCACAGGTTGAGAACTGCTGCTCTAGGGTCTGGATCTCAGGAGAGAGCTAGGCTGGCACTCTGGACTCGCTCACCCCACCCACATGGCAACTGCAGCCACAGAATTAGATGAGACCCTCTGGGAGAGCAGGGAGACGCAGGAAGGAAATGTGGGCAGCCCCTGGGCCAGGAACAGTCCCACTTTGCCCTGACTAGGATGGGGGTCCCAGGGCTATGGAACCTTGAGTGCTAAAATCAGGGAAGGTTGAAGGGTGAGGAAACATCAAGTCTTCTAGGGCCTGGGAAAGGCCACTGGGCTTAAGAGCAAAGATTGGCAGCTGTGGGGAAAGCACTTTCAAGAGAGCTGCGAGCTGGGGTGCCTAGAAAGTAGGCTCTGTAGACAGTCTAGCTAGGCATGAGGCAGTAGCTGGTGAGGCCAGAAGGTTGCTGGCTCTTGGTTCCCTAGAGCTGTCATGAATTGTTTAGACCAAAACATTTGTGGAAGGGCCTGCTGAGACCCTGTCGGCAGGGGTGGGCAGTAGCCATGGTGACCCCATCAGGAGTCCCTCCCAGCCAGAGCCAACTCAGACTCTGTTGATCAGAATTTGTGTCTTTTGGGTATGGTAGGGAGAAGGCGTGTGGGTGGCAGCTTGGGCAGATGGGCATCAAATAGGTCACCAGAGCAGCCAGCAGCCGTGGGGCATTCCCCCAGGCAGATCTCCCTACTTCCATATCTCTCTACTAAAAACCCCTGCCTGGGCTCAGCACCTGTGGCTCAATGGGCTAAGGCGCCAACCACGTACACCTGAGCTGGCGGGTTCAAATCCAGCCCCGGCCACCAAACAATAATGATGGCTGCAACCAAAAAATGGCTGGGTGTTGTGGCGGGCGCCTGTAGTCCCAGCTACTTGGGAGGCAGAGGCAGGAGACTCACTTGAACCCAGGAACTGGAGGTTGCTGTGAGCTGTGATGCCAGAGCACTCTATCCAGGGTGACAGCTTGAGGCTCTGTCTCAAAAAAAAAAACCCTTCCTGGGGGCCTGACTGGCTGCAGAATGGCTTCCAAGGGACCCAGTCAGCCCTGGTGGGTCATGTTTAGGCCTCAGTCCCCTGTCCTGGCATCTGGTCCCCCGGACCTGTTGCAGTCTCCTTAGTAGACACAAAGCACGCTCTGACTCGTCTCCTCCTAAAGGACTGCCCCAAAACCCCAGGGAGGGGGTGTTGGCCAGTGAGGACCCCCTCCCCAAGAGAAGGTTCCCTCCCACACAGACACACCCCAAAGTTCAATTGCTGCTGTCCCACCCGAGCCTCTCCAGATGTTAGGCACATAGCAGTACCTGTGTCTACACCGCCCCGACCCCAGCCACCTGTCATACTCTACCAAAGCCCAGCCCAGAGAGGAGGGGGAACCCAGGTCTGTCTTGTATGGTTACAATGCCCAGAATTTGTGAGTCTTGGCTGGATAAAGACCTTGTGAGGGTCTGGGTCATTGTTGTCCTCACTTTGCAGACAGGGAGTAGGCCCTTCTGGGTCCAAAATCTTACCCAAGGTCATATAGTGATGACTAAGCTAACACTGGCACCCAGGTCTTCTAATTCCAGGTCAGGGATAATAATGACAATTTACAAATTCATCCCATCACTTTGATTAAGCACCTGGCAAGTGTCCAGGTAGGCCTAGGCACTTGGGCTACACCAGGGATCAAAGCTCCCTGCTGCCTAGAACTGACCACTGTGGGCTTCATCTGTGCTTATCCTATTAATCCCCCAGAACCCCAGGCAGTGGAGCCCTCTGTGAGTGTGCTGGACTTTGCCCACAGTCCCGCAGCTGCTCTCAGCACTCTCTGGCCCCAGGCCTGTGCTTGGCCACCACACTCTGTCGCCCCAGCTCTGAGTCCTGCCCTTTTCCGCGGAGTCTTTGCGCACATGAGTCAGCAAGGGCATGCTGGGGACTCAGGCTCAAGTTGGGTTCATATTCAGATTCCAGCCACGGGAGTTTAGGTGCTACAGACTGAACTGTGTCCCCCCACCCCCCACCCAGATTCATGTATTGAAGCCCTAACCTCCAATTGACTGTATTTGGAGACAGGGTTTTTTTGGGGGGGGGAGGGAGTAGGTGAGGGTGCACAAGGGTAGAAGGGTTAGATCCTATTCTGGTAGGATTGGCAGCCCTCTAGGAAGAGAAGGCGAGCCCTCTTTTTTCCCACACACTAACCCTGAGTGAAGGCCACGTGAGGACACAGCAAGAAGGCAGCCACCATCAGGCCAGGAAAAGAGCCCCAACAAGAACTGAATCACCTCGATCTTGGACTTGCCAGTCTCCTGAACTATGATAATAAATTTTTGGTGTTTAAGCCCCCAGTCTGTGTGTTTTGTTACAGCTGTCTGAGCTAAGTCATTAGGCAAATCACTTAATCTCCCCAGCCTCGCTTTTTTCATATGTTAAAAGAAAATGCCCAAACCTGTATGAATTAGAGATTAATATTTAGGAAAACATTTAGCCCAGCTGATGGCACATGCTTGGTGCTTAGCTATTATGTGTTACTATATTATAATTAGACTAATAAGCATCTCTCTAGGCTTTTTAACAGCTTTCTCTGTCCATAACACTGGAATTATATTTTAATTCTTTTTCTGTTTAGTGCAGGTTACAACCCACTAAATTTATTTCACTGTGCTAATAGGTCACATTCCAAAGTTGGCAAAACCCAAAGCAATGGCTACCTCTATCCCAACGTGGGGAGGATTCAGCAACAGCAGTTTTTTCTTGTCACCCTGTCCCTGACCGCCCCATCTTGCATTTAGGTTAACCAGGTGTTGGTAGCATGATCCTACCGGGCAAGGACGTCCCCCTTGGCCAGAGCCCTGGGTGAGAAACCAAAACACCAGCACTTCCATGCCCTGCAAAGAAAGTGTAGCACAGCCTAGAGAATGCTTTGCTTCCTCCACCCTTTTCCTACATGGCTTCCTACAGCTCCCATCACCCCTGCAATGTTGTTCTCTAATTTATTATTTTAATTAGCTGCTTGGCTGTGTTAATAATCAAAACTTTTCCAACCTCCCAGGAGCTCTGCCAGGCAATGGGAAGATCTGAGGAAGCAGCCGGCTCCCGTGGCTGGAGAGCTTGCCTCTAAGCAGGCAGCTCCGTTCTACCCCAGAGGGTCAGGAGGGCTCAGCCTCCCAGGAATCCCTGGGACTCCTTAAAGGAGTCTCAGCATGGGCAGAAGAGTGGGGGTGGCTGGAGAGCATCACTTCTGGATCTGGGAGCCTCTGGGAGGGAGGAGCCTTCTGCTCACCTTCCAGCTGAGGCTAGAAAGCCCTTCACTTTGTCCGCCATCAGCCCGCTGAACTCAGCCCCTGCCTGCCTCCCTGGGCTGGCCACCTAGGAAAGAGCTGGTGAGGCTGAGGTCTCTGCTGTGCCCTTTCTTGCAATGCTGAATGGTCTCAGACTTCCAGGGCCCTGAGGGCAGCTCTGCTCCTCTGTGCTGTCAGGATGTGCTAGGGGACAAGGTCACACTTGAGGGGGCTGCACACTTCATGTGCACAGGGCCACGGTGGCTGAGACAAGTCAGGCTAAAGCATGGGGTAATAGCTCTGAGCTTCCCCTGCTGCAGCCCGGGGACTCTAGGTCTCGCTGTGGCCCAGACACCTGATGACATGCTTCCTGGGCAGAGCAGCTCTGTGTGAAACAGGCACCAAACTCAGCATTATAATTCTTGAGTTCTAGCCTTTACTCTGCTCCTGACTAGTTGTGTGATCTTGGAAAACTCACTGCTCTCTAAGCCGGTTCCTCTGTACAGAAAATAAAAGGGGTTGAACTCAAGTCTTTCCTTCCTTCCTCCCTCCCCCCTCTGTTCCCATTCTGTTGTTAGCAGGAATGAGGTTTAATCAAGAGGCTAAAAGAGGAGACACACAAGGTAAAAAATAAAACAAAAAACTGTGACGAAGTAATGACAGAAACACGTCTAAGGCATGGAGTGAGCACAGAGGACACAACGACTTTCCGGGAGTCAGGGTAGGGACGGCTCCAAGGAAGCTTTCCTCTGGGTTCTGAGCTGGGTTTGAAAGATGAACAGGTGATCCGAGGTTCCCTCCCGGTTCCAACCCTCCGTAAGTCCCTTAGATTTTGCTCTGATTGTAAGGCTAGAGAGGTGGGATTGCAGAAGAAAATGGGAGAAGTAGTGCTGTATTTTATCAAGAGCTCTAAAGGCCGGGTGCAGTGGCTCACGCCTGTAATCCTAGCACTCTGAGAGGCCAAGGTGGGTGGATTGTCTGAGCTCACGAGTTCAAGACCAGCCTGAGCCAGACCGAGACCCCAACTCTAAAAATAGCTGGGCATTGTGGTGGAAGCCTGTAGTCCCAGCTACTTGGGAGGCTGAGGCAAGAGGATCACTTGAGCCCAAGCATTTGAGGTTGATGTGAACTGTGATGCCACAGCACTTTACGTAGGGCAACAAAATGAGACTATCTAAAAAAAAAAAAAAAAGCTCTGAACAATCAGAGCCAAGAAAAAAAAAATGCCTCGTAAAGTGAAAACTAGCCCTTAGCATGGCAGGCCAGTACTGTGACAGGTAGCAGTACTGACACAGGCTGGTGGTGCCCTCCTGAAGAGCTCAGAGGTAACTTGGGAGTGGCACTGGCATGCCCTTGACCCCCCTGTGATCAGACGGCTCAGCAGCGCTCTGTCACGGCTGCACCCCAGGATTCTGCACATACTTTTCCAACTTGGGGTGGGGAGCCATTCTTCCAAAGCAGCTGGGCTTTACTAAGACCCCCTCTCTCCATCTTCTCCCTCATCCCCCAGGCTGTGTTTGATCCTCTCAAATTAAACCTATTTACTTCTCCTTCATCACAAATTGCCCTGTGGTTACAAAATCAGGGTCTTTCCACCCAAGCCCCTACAAGTGACATGAGGGCACAACAGTGCCAGCCTCGGGGCCTGAGAGCCTGCGGTCATCAGAGCAGGCATGCAGTGGGTATTTGGTGAAAAAGAGAGTGAGAGTAGCAAGCATCAGCCTGGCATTAAGATTCCGCGGGTGCTACTCCAGGTCTTTTTCCTAATGACTTAAAGAAAAGACCACTGCCCTCTGGGATTGCTGACTCTTCAGGCTACCCCTCTAAAAATGATGATACTGGGAAAGCAGGGAAGAGAAATACTAGCTGTTGCCCCAGGAGCTTGGCAGACAGAGGCAAGTAAGGGGAGCAGGTACATTACTACCACAGCCCTCTGGGAAGTCGCATCCATAGTCCCACACTCACTATGGTGGCTGCTGGGTGCCAGGGCATGTGCTGGGCCCAGGGCTCTGAGGGAAGGGAGGTGTTTCCCACCGCACACTGAGGGCAGCTGGAAGGTGGCAGAACACCACAGGGGAGCAGCAGAGGCAGGAACTCAGCTGCCTGGGACAGGCACAGCGGGAGCCACACTAGACATGGGCCTTCAAGGGTGCATAGGAGTTCAGAGAGTGGAACAGCAAAGAGAAGGATGTGAGGAAGGTGAGAAGGGATGAGAAAGAGACTCTCTGAGGCCCAGAGAAGCTGTGAAACTCACCCAAATTCTCATTGCCAATAAATAAAAGAGCTTGGACTTGGACAACACTCTGTTCCAGAGGTCGCCTTCTCCTTCACTCTACCAATACTGCCCCAGTTACCAGGCATCAACAACGTTTTCAAGCAAAGCAGCTACTCAGTTTGTAGAGATGAAAGCCCGGGTGTGGAGGAAGGAAACTAGGAAGGATAAAGCTAGAAATCAGGCTGAGACCAGACACGTAAGGGACGCAGGCCACGTGAGAAAGCTTGGGCTCAGTGCCCTGGGTGCTGGGATGGGGGGATTCCTCAGCAGAGGGGTGCTGGGTGGGTGGGTGGGCACTGCAGTGTGCTGGGCTGTGGGGGGGGCAGAGCCAGGGAAGCAGAGGCAGGGCAGTGTGGTGGGGAGAGGAGACTGGTTCAAGAGCAGAGGGGAACTGGCACATGACTGTTGCTGAAGGTCAGTAGTGACCCTGCAGTGTCTGGCCTGGAGTGGGAGGAGCACAGATGTCCAAGCCAAAAACCTCTCCAGTCAAGCGTACTGCTTGCCACATAATCAGTGGCCACCAAATGCAAATAAAGAAACTGCACCAGCTCGGCACCCATAGCACAGTGGTTATGGTGCTGGCCACATGCACCGAGGCTGGCAGGTTCAAAACTGGCCCAGGCCAGATAAACAACAATGACAACTACAACAAAAAATAGCCGGGTATTGTAGCAGGTTCCTGTAGTCCCAGCTACTTGGGAGGCTGAGGCAAGAGAATCACTTGAGCCCAAGTTTGAGGTTGCTGTGAGCTGTGACATCATGGCACTCTACCAAGGGTGACATAGTAACACTCTGTCTCAAAAAAAGAAAAAAAAGGAAACTGCACCGTTCCCCTGCACATATCCTGCCTCCCTGTGCTGGGGGCTCCTTCTGCACTGAAGGTAGAGAACTCTCCAGGGGAGCTTTCCTTGTCAGGAGTCCTGCCTCCTGCCTTACTTCCTGGCACAGAAACTCTACAGTAGCAGGACAAAGACGAATCCTGCAATTACCTTTACACCCTCTGCCTGCTTTCCTTCAGGTCCACTGTCTTATTTCTATCAGGCCTCAAACATATGTGGCTGCCCTGGGTGATCCTTCTCCCCTTGATAAGTGAGCAACACTCCAGCAATGTTTCTTTTCTACAAATGGGACGTTCCTCAGATTACCCGGCACGAGTGACCTGCTCTGCCCCTCTCAGCCCACTCATGTCCCTGTGGTCTAGCTTCACCCTCTGCAGCGTTTCCTGGCTCATTGGCCACCAAGTATGGTTTTGAAAAATGGAGTTAATACTCCATGGAAAACCAACCCAGTTTCTGTAAAGAGCCAAATATTGCCAAATCAACTCTATGCAAATGGCTGTTGAAATAGCTCACTGGGGTCAGGACCCCTCTGCCAGCCTCTCCTCCTCTGCTCTGCTGACTCAGACAGTTTCCAGGGGGCCTCAGTGAACGCCACAAGCTGCTGCCCAAAAGCATCTTGCTGAAGGTGTATTGGCAGCAGGTTGTCCCCCTGGTACCAACAGGGACATTTAACCATGAGGAAGGGTCCTCAGAGATATTCTCATCCAGTGCCCCCAATTTACAGATGAAGAAACTGAGCCTTAGAGAGGCCACATGTCCGTGCCAAGGTCCCATGGTTAATAGGGGCACAGCCTGGACGGGAACCCAGGCCTACTGACGTCTGCCTCCCATGACACCCTCTGGTGTTGCATTCCAACAGTGAGCAGTTTTACTATCCTTGTCCAGAGGAAAGGTGGTCTTCCAAAGAGCTGACCACACACCAAGTAGGAAGTCTGGGTAGGACTTGAAACCCCCTTGTTACTTGTAGCTAATCATGAGGCCATAACACTTCCAGGGAGGGTTGGAGTCTCAGTTGATTAGGACTCATCCCCTGGTTTATTCTGGACATCAGAAGGAGTGTGGATTTGTTGTTTTCTATACCTGAAGCAGGGGAGTGTGTCCCGCTAGGGATCTGTCCCTCCCAGATCCTGCCCTGTGTCTGGGACCTGGGGCTCAGTCTGCTTTGCAAGATCCCAGCCCTTTCTGTGTGGCTGGCAAGCACCCTGGCAGAGAGACACTCCATTAGCCGGATCAACACTCCTCCCTCGGGGCTGCGTTTCTTGCAGACTCCCTCCTTCCCCTGGGAGCCATATATGTCTTTCTCTCTTGCACAACCTGCTCCCGGTTACCCTGTCTCCTACCCTAAAGCTTCTGCTAAAAAAACACCCTAACACAGAGGAAAGGGTGAAATTCAGGTCCTGAACCAATCTCCGTGGCACCCCAGGCACCTCCTCCTAGGGGAGAAGCACCAAAGCTGCAAGAGGGCCAGGAAGCCTCAATATTCAGGGAAAATCAGCACAGCGCCACCTGCCGGCAGGTTAGGGTTGGGCACTTGGTCCTCTGGTAATCATGAGTCCTAGGCAGTGGTTCTCAACTGGGCCGACTCTGGGGTTATAAAGTATTCTTGTCTGGGTCCCATTCTCAGAGACTCTGAATGGCCTGGGGTCTGGCCTGGGTTTTTCACAGCTCCCCAGGTGATTTTACAGTCAGACCTTAAGGGGACATGGAGGTAGAAGAGACCATCCAGGCCAGGGCTCATCCTGTGGTGCAAAAATAGACCTCAGCTGCTGACCCTGAATGTGTTATTTTATGTGGATGACTGTTTCTTTGGGTAAAGGATACAAAGCTTTTTATCAGCTTCTCAGGAGGCCTCGTGTCCCCCAACAGATTAATTGTCCCCAGGGCAGTTGAAACAGATCCTTCTTGGTGATCTCAAATCCAGATGAGCAGCCTATGCTCTGGTGGAGGGGACAGGATTAAAAAGCCTAAGAGATAACAGATAATGTGCACATTTCTATAAAGAGACTACACTCGCTAAAAGCCAAGTTTTGGGGCTTTTTGCTGGAGTTAGAGCAACTCAGTGTGGTCTATCTCATGCTGTTCAGAATCTTTTCTGAACGTGACTATCTCATGCTGTTCAGAATCTTTTCCTTCACTATTATAGGCCTGTGGTTAGTAAATGAGAAGTAAAAGTATTAATTGATGCAGCACTGTATTTGGTAGGCAGAAGCCCTCAAAACATAAGATCTATGGGGAAAAGTAATCAAAGGGGTCCTTAGTGGTTATAGGTTGGGGACAAGTGACCCAATACAATTCACTTATTTGAGGGATGAACAAACTGAGGTCCAGAGAGGTTAAAGACTATCTTTAAGTCATACAACTAGTTATATGAAGTTGGGACCCTCACCTAAGCCTTGCAGGCATGCTATAGGGGGCAAAGAGAACCCTGTGCAGGACAGTTTGCTAGAAAACCTCACTTAACACAATTCCATTGACCCAGACTCCAGAATTTCTCACTGGGCATGAAGGTCATGTGGGCTACAAATAACCCATGCCAGGATTTCATGGCCTCTGAGATAACTCCCGTTCTAAGATGGACTATGGGTTTTCATACAATTACGAAAAAGTGCCCCCATTTGTATTCACAAGATGCCATCAATCATAAGATGCATTCCAATTTTAGAGATGTTAAATGGGAGGGGAAAAATTATTTTGTGGAATCAAAGAAAGATGTCCTGTTAGCCTCTCCCATTCGGTTTGGAGGGTGGAGTCCCCACCCCTGGTGGAGGTGTCAGCGAAGACAAAATGGGACTTTGAAGAAATTATATATATTGAAAATACAGGAGTAAGTGGAGGACCAGGCCCAGCCCACACTGTGGGATCTGGGGACAGAGTCCTAGATTTGCCCTTAGAAGACTCAGGTTTGAGTCTCAATTCTGAAATTCTATAACCATGTCATCTCAAGCACATTTTTATTCCCTCAATTTCCTCATCTGCAAACAGGCGTAATACCTGCCCGCTCACCCTATCCCATCTTCACTGAGCTTTTGAAAGTACAGAAGAGAAAATGGTAAGATACATGAAAGTTGACTGGTACTGTTAATAGCTAAGGACCACCTTCCCTTGCTGAGCTAAAGTCTGGGACTGTCCAGAAGTAGGAAATGGTAGGTGGGGGTTACAGAGAGCATCATCTGGGGCAGAGGGAACACCTCACAGGGACAATAAGCATTAGAGGGCATGGGCAGAGCCCAGGGGGTTTCTCCAGCCTTGGCCATACCCAGGACCCCTTGAGGAAGCATGCAGAGCCCATCAGAGGAAATGGACCCACCCTCAGAGGGGGCCAGGAGACCAGAAGGCAGATAGAAGTCACCTTCCCAGCAGCAGATGGTAGAGATGGTCAGAGGTCCCAGAGGTCCTGTCCCCAAATCCTGGGCAAATGCCTCTAATACTCCCCATCTGGCACCTTGAGAACACTCACGCATGAGTACGTGGGTATGCACACACATTGTGCACTGCTCAGGATAACAGTAAAGGAAAGGGCTGTTCAGTCTCAGTACGGAAAGAACCAGGTGAGCCAAGCCCCCCAGCCACGTCTTCTGGGTACTCTATTTTCTACAGAGGCATCTCACAGACCTGCACAGCAGCAGTGTCCTGTCTCTGACCCCTTCTCGAGGCTGAAAGAGAATCACACAGTTAGCAAAGAAGTTTCCCCACCGCCCTCCTGCAGTGCCAGAATGGCTCAGCTTGTCAGGCACAGCAGCCCTTCCACTGCGGACGCAGCATGACATGGAGGGCAGGCCTGTCCCCGGCTACAGGCAGGGCCTCAGGCAACTTACTTTCCTCTGTGGGCATTAGTTCCTCCCTCCATAGAACAGGGGTGGGGACCCAGCCGTGGGCAAGTATGAGGATTCAGAAGTGCCCCAGGAGGGAAGTGTGGACAGAGCAAAGGAGCACTCTGATGGAGGTGGAGTTGGAGAGGTGAAGGGACTGGGGTACAGTGGTCAACTCCACAGCTGCAATGTGATAGATGGCACGGTAAGAAGCACGGACTAGGAGCCAGACCCGGATTCACATCTGGCTCTGCAGATCATTCACATGTGTGACCTTAGGCAAGTCTCCTAACCTCTCTATGCCTCGATTTACCCATCTATAAAACTGAGTGAGCAAACTCTTCCTGCAGGCCCTTTGGAGGACAGAACGGGCTGATGCCTAAGAGGTGCCTGGTGCCTCCAGGCTTTCCACAAATGGCAGCTGCTGATGCCCATGCCACCCTCGCTCTAACCCAAGGCTCTCCTGCAGGTGGGAGGGGCAGCCGTCCTGGCCGTGGGCATCTGGACTCTGGTGGAGAAGAGTGGCTACCTCAGTGTCCTGGCCTCCAGCACCTTTGCAGCCTCCGCCTACATCCTCATCTTTGCGGGCACTCTTGTCATGGTGACCGGCTTTCTGGGCTTCGGTGCCATCCTGCAGGAGCAGAAGGGCTGCCTTTCCACAGTGAGTGCCCCCGCCATGTTCTGTGGGCAGGAGGAGTCCTGTACCACCCACCCTGGCCCTTAAGTTTCTCAGCGAGAGGGGTCCCAGCCCTGGAACAGGAGGGCCTGAGGCTGTGGTGGGGGTGGGGGGCTGCTCTTGGGTCTGGTGTTTGCCAAGTCGCCAGGTTCTTAGGACCTAAGGCAGGGGCTCCCTCATCCCTTCTCCTCCTCCTCCTTGTAGATTTCATCATGGTAATTTTTTTTTTTTTTTTTTGTAGAGACAGAGTCTCACTTTATTGCCCTGGGTAGAGTGCCGTGGCGTCACACTGCTCACAGCAACCTCCAGCTCTTGGGCTCAAGCGATTCTCTTGCCTCAGCCTCCCGAGTAGCTGGGAC
>CAUYON010023724.1:0-18318 GCA_963573935.1 Arctocebus calabarensis
CTTCCCTTCCTTCCCTTCCTTCCCTTCCTTCCCTTCCTTCCCTTCCTTCCCTTCCTTCCCTTCCTTCCCTTCCTTCCTTCCTTCCTTCCTTCTTTCTTATTTGGGAACTATTAAAATTTGCTTTAATACTTCTCAAGAGGAAAAATACCACACAATTAGTGAATGATGGGAAACATTGTGTGTAGTTGGCTATTATTTTTAATATCTATTATGCCATGAATTCTTAGGGAAAAGGTGCCAGTTGCTCAGGGAGGCATCCTGCCATTGAAAGTGACAAACCATTGCATGACTATTATGCCATGAATTCATGGGGAATAGGTTCCAGCCCTTTAAGTCACTGTTACATGGGGTCTGTTGGTTGTCCTGTGTGCTATATTATATGCCTATTATGCTGTGAATTAATAGGGAATGGGTTTCAGGAGCTTAGGCTACTTTTTGTTGGTTCTCACCAAGTGTGCTTCTCTGGGTGGAGCAGGCTGGCGCTTCAGTTGGACCCAGGTGCCTTTTCTTCTTTTTTTCTGATCATTTTCCTTCACATGTTTCAAGAACCTATCTCAGCTCTTAGAGTTCTTAATGTGCTCAATACAAACATTAATCCTCTTGGGAAGAATCTTGCCCTTGTTTGCTTACAACAATGCCAACAACATGCTGCGTAAAACTATACAATCTACCAGTTTTTCCATGGTAACGTTTGTGTGGCATGCCTTTATGAACTGTACCCATTCCCTTGATGTCTACAATATCACCTTTCTTGTATATTCACATATATGGGGCCAAAGGGACAACTCCATGTTTTCTAAAAAGCATAGCAAACATGCATTTTGTGCCTCTCCTCTTTCTCTTTGTTTGTCATTTTGGTTAATTCCGGGAAGATGGCGTCTCCAGAAGAAAGGAAGGGGGTGATGTTTTTCAATGTGCTCATGACGTAAGCTCATTGATTAACCATCTCATGTGATTAAACAAGCTTTGCTCTGTAGGGCGTCATTCTACCTTTCCACTTATCAGGCAAGAGAAAGCTCAGAGGTCAGTGGACACTCACTGTGATTGGTAAATGGGATTCACACCCCTGTGGAAGGATCCAATGAGGTTGAGGGCCTCATCCCTCAGCTAACATTCTCTCCAAGAGGTGTCTCATCCAGTCAGATAACGAGTTGTCTGGTGACGTGGTTCTATGCGGTGGCTACTAAATGGTCCACAAAGCCGCAAGCTGCCATCTTCTTTTTCTGCCAGGCACTAATAGGTGGCTCCATTATGGCTGAGCCTTATGCTGACATGTCTTCTCAGACTTGGTGCCTCAGTACTGATGAGTCTGAGGCTGAGGTCCTGGCAGAGCCTTATTCTGACAGGTCTTCCAAGATTTTGTACCTCAGTGCTGATGAGTCCGAGTCTGAGTCCGAGGCTGAGGCCATGAGTGAATCTTACGCTGGCATGTCTTCTCACAATTTGTGCCCTAGGGCTGATGAGACAGAGGCTGAGGCCATGGTTGAGCCTTACTCTGGCATGTCTTCGGGGAATTCATGCCCCAGTACTGATGAGTCTGACGCTGAGTCTGACACCATGACTGAGACTTACTCTAACATGTCTTGTCAGACTTCTTGTCCTAGTGTTGGCGAGTCCGAGGCTGAGTCATCGACGACCAAGAAACAGAAACGGCGAAAGCGCCGTGGTCGCCGCCCCAGCCAGGCACAGGCAAGTTTCGCCACTTACTTCCTCTGGGTCCTCAGCAGGTCCACCAGTGCCTCAGACTCTCCACTGGGTCCGTGAAAGGCATGGATTTGTTCATTTATGACATGTTCTAGCAAATCACCTAAGCATCCTTCCTATAAACTTAAGCGTTAGCAGCTCTGCTGTGATTTATATCTTCCAATGTAAATGATGAATATCTTCCAATGGAAATGATGAATTTTCTGTAGTATAGGACTTCTGACATTTTGCATCTATGTAGCAGAAGGTTACAGACATTCGTGGCAAGGAGAAACATCAGTGTAATGGAGGGGATACTTCTGCAGAGGGAAGGGGCCCTTTATTAAGGAGGTGTGGGCGGGGGGGGGGCGGGCAGGGACACAATGATATCTGTAAGATTGTGCCCTGTAAGTTGAGCAGTGGGTATAATAGTGTTGGTTATTATTTTCTCTCTTTATTTTCATTTAGGCAATATGGTGTATAAAGTTTTTCCGAAGTATAGTTGAAGAATGAAAAGTGCCTAAACGTGTTGATTGCAGTGTTCCTCTGTTTTCCCTGTTTTAAAGAAGAGTGAAGAGCTGCTATTTGTTCTCCTGTGATATTTATAGAACAGAAGTATAAATAAATAACACTGAAGGTTGTGCTGTATGATGTACATTGATGTCTTCCCTGAGTTTTATTGTGTTGGTGGCAGTTAGTTATTTCCCTTCTTTTGGGCAGTTATGGAGGGGCACACATTAACCCTCTGAAATGTATCACTCTATGCCTGGGAGGTAAGCACCATTTATATTATTGATTAACAAAGAAGAAACCTATAGATTCAAGACTTAAGTCAGTGAGCATGTAAGGCCTCACACAGTTGAGGGAGTGGGTGAGTCAGTATGGGATCTCAGCTCTGCCTGATGCTGCCACAGCCTGGATTTGTGCCCTTTGCACCTTGTTGCTTCCTTGAATGGAGCAAGAGGAAGCATCCTTCAAATGGAAGCGGGTATCGTGGTTGATTCCTGCTCTGGAAGACCATGTGAGTGAGGGAGAGAGCCTGGATGACCCCTGCTTGTCCCCTGCTTGTCAAATCCCAATCCTTGGCAGCCAGGGCATAGGTAGAGCTGGAAACTCAGGAGCACACTCAGGGTAGGGCTTTTCCCTCTGGCTTGGTGGGGCCTCTGAGAGGTCTATGGTGAGCAAACAGACAGCTAATGGACCCCGGCAGCACTTGCGAGAGGAGGCCTCACTCCCTTTGCTCCAGGGAGGTCCTCCCTCAGCAGAGTCCCCCATCCTTACAGTGCTCAGTTCCAGGATCAGAGGTTTGGGCACTGTGTTTTGGGTTAGGGTTACCAGTGTTCTAGGCTCCTGGTGAGGTTATAGCCATGGCCACAAGCTAGTCTGAAGCCACATGGGTCTGCTGAAGTAAGTGGCCAATGCCCTCTGCTCTCCTCAACATCTCCACTCATGCAGGAACATATTGGAGCTTATCTGTGAGCCTAATCATAGACCCCACAACTGATAGTTTGGGCCATTTCTCTCCTAAGGATCTATGGAGGTGGGATGCATAGCCTGGACACCAAGGGGATGCAAAAGCTTCTAGGTTAATCACCGTTTTCACAGAAGGCTCACCTAACCCAGGGTTGTCCTACAGTTGACTTAGTGAAACCCTAGGGGCTGGGTTCTCCACTGCCAAATGTTGGGGTCCTGGAGCCACCGTGGATTTAATTCCCTTGGACAAACACCCTGGGGTTTAGCTTGACCGATCAACGCTCCCTTTCCTCCCTGCCTTGGAGTGACTGTGTCCCTTGAAGCAAGCTCAGAGAACTACCCAGCCCAACATCTTCATTACTAGAGCTGTTTTTCAAGCTGACCTCCCACTAACAACTGAAATTAACGACACTGTCACTCCCATTCTTGTCTATACTTCTCTCCTTCCTCTCATGCACCCATTCACAGGCTTTCATTAGTATCTTAATCTAATTCACGACTCAGAGTCACAGCTAGATTTGCTTCCTGCCAAGGCCACTTGTGAGCTTGGGTAGTAGCTGACACAATCTCCTTGGCATAATTCAGAGAAGTATGCCTACAGATCCTGGGAGGAAAATATAGGGAGAGAGGCTGAGGAATACATGTATGTGCAAAGGATACACATCAAAGGGCCTAGCGCAGAGTTCTATATGTTGCCCAGTAAAAATTGCTGGTGCTGGTATTTATTGTACTGAAGGAAGAGATGTGGCCCCCATGCTCTGTGACATTAGGATTCAATGGAGATTCAATGGAGAACTAACACAGGCATACTCCCAAATGAGTATCAATAGGACTCTGTCTGCTATTAAGAGCATGGGGCACACATCCCGGGGCTTCGGAAAGTAGGCAGAAGAAGAGGCAGAGAACATGCAACAGGCCTATACTAGAGCATGCATCTGTAATATCATCCAGACCTAATCACTAACCTTCTTTAGGGGTGTTATTTATGTGCGGCATATTGCAGTTGGAAACCCTGAGAGTCAGAAAGCAGTGACTGTGGGCTGGGTTGGTCAGCACATTTCCATTTGGGAGATGGGATTTCAACCAAGACTCGAGAAGAGAGTAGAATTGATACTGGGGATGTGGTTGGGAGGAAGGTGAGGAATGTGGGGTTTCATGTGGGTGAAGGGGGTATAGCTTGACACAAAGTCTGGAGCCTGCAACACCCACCCAAAGACAGGGAGACCATGGGGCACTTTCCAATCGTTCTCCAGCAACTTCCCATCATGACTCAGAGCAGCAGCAGCTCTGCAACTTCCCTAACATGCTGCTCAGGAGAGAAAAGTCCTTCTCCCTTATCTCCCTGTCAGCATGAAGCAAGCAGATTAGAACCAGGTATCCAGGAGAACATGATCACAGAGCTGTCTGTCACTGAGTCTCACCCTCATTCATTCCAATTGCCTGAGGGCATGAATCTCAGAACTGAGAATAAGAACAGGCACTTTTCATTGATTGCTGAATAGGCATCTGCCAATTTGTCTTCAGTAGCTAGCCCCCTGAATCCTCACAATAACATTGGAGACCTTTATTCTACAGATGAGGAAACTGATGCTCTGAGAGGTTAAGCCACTTGACCAAGGCAGTTCAGCTAGAAAAGGCACAACTCGAGGTTAAACCTAGGTCTCCTCTGACTCTAGAGCCAGTTCCCTTAATAACTCTTGCTGTAGAGTCTGATCCCACTAGCTCACATCGGGCAGAAGAACCATGTGTTTGTCTTTTCCTTGTTAATGCATCCTAGCAAGACCATGTGTCTCCACAATGCAAAGACACCAGAACTTGAAAGGGAAGGAACTGTGAAAAAAAGGTTATATGAAAGGAAACACTATTTCCCCAACAACCTTGTTGCTCCAAAAATCCCCAAGCCCCAAGAAATGTTGTTATTCTATCCCTACACCTTTTGCCTTGAAGGGTGACCACAAGTTCCAGTTTTGCTTACTATCCTAGTACAATTATGCATAACCCTTCGACTTTCACTCTCAACAGAGTTTACATTCACTGAACAATAAATCATGTGGTCATCTACCTGTGAAGAGCCAAAGAAGCCTCGCTGCACATCAGGTGTCTTTTGCAACCCGGAAACATGGCGCTGGCCCATGATCTACAGCTCACACAAGTGAAAATAGGTTCCAGTCTTTTGGGAGGACTAGCTAGCGTCTTCTTGAGGACAGAACGAGGAGGATAGAGATTAGGAATGTGATTTTGAGAGGACTCAGAACTGGAATGATAATAGAACAGGGTTAGAAGAAAGCCTGGATTTCAGAGCTTGCCCTAGTTGGAGGTGGGCTGTGTTGTGCACAGATGCCCTCTCAGCACAGCTGTGCCTCAAATATGAGGCATGCGCAGAGATATACAGATGAAGGAAAGACTCCCGAAGGGGTCAAGTCCACTATTCTGCTCCCTGGTTTGCCCCATAGCACAGCTCAGGTTATTGCTGCAGAGGAAACCCAACTAAGAAGCCTGAGGTTCAGGCTACTCCTGCAAAGCTGAAACCCCCAGGACACAGGGGAGCCTTGGAAGCTGTTAAAGGAAGCAAATGGCCAAGGGTGCAGAAGTCATGAGAAACCCGACCTTAGAAACAGAGGAGGAAGAGGAGGGAGGAGGGTCCCTGTGAGGCCACATTAGGCCTCCTGACATTTCAGACTCTTGTTAAGTAGTGATGGTAACAATGGTCAGTCTTTTGAATTGCTTCGGCCTGAACAGGGTCACGGTTATGCTCAGATGGATAAGTCAGGTGTAGGTAGGACTGCATACATTTGGGGGTCATTGGCAGAAAGATTGGGAGTGGTTGCAATTTCAGTTGACACTTTTTCCCCCGTCCTAAGTAAATGAGGACAAATATTGGATGACACAAGGGACAATCGTTAATAACAGGAGGATTGCTGAGAGGGGACCCAAGAGGGATAAGATCCAGCATCCCCTGGGGCTGTTAAATCAGGATCCCACATTTTGGGATCACAGGTGGGTAGCTAGTTCCCAGAGCCAGGTGATGCCTTTTTGGACCAGACCAGACTTGTTATTTAGAAACAGCAGGTGTCCTGTAAAAAGGTGAAAACGCCGCTTCCCCTGTGATGAGTGCATTTAAACCTCTCTGTTGGTTGCTGTTAGGGGGGCCACTGGAAAGTACTACAAGGATGACTAAGATAACCTTATCTTCCATTGAGAGTCTCAGAAACTGCAGACTATTTAAAGGGGAATTGCCTTTTGTTTTTATTTTATTTTTCATTTGAATGATGGAGTTAGGAGATAGAAATAGACATGTTTACCATTTAGAAAGAATAGATGACATGACTCCAGTATCTATTAGAATTAATTTGCTTACATGTATTGGAGAGTAAGTTAACTAAGGCCATTCTGGTGTGTCAAAGAGGAGCCTATTTTCAAGTCAGACATGTGGTTTAGATGGAAGTTGTTCCCGTGGGTTCATGGGTATGGAGGATATCAATTTATGGCACCACCAGTTCCAGAATGCGAATGTAATCTCCTGTTCTAAAGTAATTATAATCTTACTTCTAGTGAATTTTTCCTTTGCTGAGAGGACATGGTTCTTAGGTTCCAGAAAATGTTGCTTCTTAGAGTATTTTCTTCCAGATGTGGGGAGCACAGAGATCCGTTCTGTTCAAGGTCATGGTGTTCATGCATGAGCCCTTTGAGTAACTATCTCTAGAGAAGTTTTAAAGCAACAGTTATCATTACAAAACTTTTCTGGGCCTGGCTCAGTGGCTCACTTGTGTAGTCCTAGCACTATGGGAGACCAGTGCATGCAGGTGGATTGCCTGAGTTCAGGAGTTCCAGAACAGCCTCAGACAGAACAAGATCTCATTTTTAAAACATAGCCATGAGTTTTGGGGAGGCGCCTGGAGTCCTAGATACTTGGGAGGTTGAGGCAAGAGAATTGCTTAATCCCCAGAGTTTGCGGTTGCTGTGAGCTGAGATGCTATGGCACTCTACCGAGGGTGACAAAGTGAGACTGTCTCAAAACATACAACAAACAAACAGTAGGAAGGAAGAGGAATAGGATGGGAGGAGAGGGGGGAGGTTTGATGGAGGGACAGTAAATGGTGGGAACACAGCTATGGTGCATATTGCAAGGGTACATGTCAAATCTACTAGACAAGATTATTCTATTCTAATAGATTATAAATGTCTTAATACAATAATTAAGTAAATGAGGTGAAACCCTATATTAACTAATTTGATTTAAGAATTTCAAATTGTATATAAAATTGGTACGTTGCACCCCATAAATGCATTAATATATACATGGTCTATGTATATATGACTTAAAAAGAAACAACAACAAAAAAATCTTTTCTGCTATTGGGGATGCTGTCAGTCCCGTTTTCTCTATTTCTCTATCCTTTCTCAATTTCAGTTACTCAAAGACTATGGAGGCCATGTCTGAAAGTTATGCTTGTGAGTTTCTAGGCCCTTTTAAGTTTTAGAAGGGTGAACTAGGGTCTACTGCTGGGCCTGAAGCCAAAAATGACATGATTTGAGGTCCCTGTGACTCCAGAAGAGAGAACAGAGCTGCAGCCAATGGAAAATCACCCTGGTTAGGCATGAACAAAGGAACAAAGAAGTTAGGCAGATTTGAAGGTATAAAGGCACAGACAGAGTCAAAGGTAAGCTGACAGAGGTTCTGTTTGAAGGCACTTAGGGCCCTACTTACCCTTAAATGTCCCTTGTGATGAAATCCTTTGGAATTCTTCAACAAGAGGGTGCAAAGTTGGGTCTGAGCAAGATTGGAACTAGGCTCCAAAGTTACTGGAGTGGCTAGGGAGGCCATCAGCTATATGTGGCTAGGCTTCCAGCCAGCCACCAGTAAGTCACCAGTCCTGGGTGTTTGGCACCATATGAAAGCTATCGTGGTGATGGTAGAGACGAGAGCAGGAGTAGAGAAGTTCAGGGCAAGTTTATTGAAAGGGACAGTGACTTCCCTGGGCCCACTTTCCTCCCACCTTTCACATACTTGATTTGTCATGAGTGTTAGTTCCATAAGTGGTGATCGATTAGTTCCAATTGCACAGGGAGTCCATGTGATGTTTGTTTTTCCATCTTTGGAAAGAATGGTCTCCAGATCCATCCAGGATAATCCAAGAGGTCACCATTCGTTTTATGGCTTAGTAGTACTCTGTGGTATACAGGTACCACATTGCATTAGTCCACTCCTGTAATGATGAGCACGTGGGCTTGGGTTGTTTCCACATGTTTACAATTGTGAATTGTGCTGCCCTAAACTGTTGAGTACAGCTGTAGCTTTTAGAAAATGTCTTAATTTTCCTTTGGGTAAATACTCAGTAGTGAGATTGATGGATCTACTTTGAGTTCTTTGACGTACCTCCATACCACATTACATAGAGGCTGTACTAGTTTGAAGTCCAATCTAGTGGGACTAATTTGAAGTGCCACCCAAGTGTACCTTTCTCTACACGGCGTTTTTGTTGTTGTTGTTATTTGTTTGTTTGTTTTGTGACTTTTTGATAAAAGCCGTTCTCACTGGAGCTAAGCAATATCTCACTGTGGTTCTGATTCACATTTGCCTGATGATTAAAGAGTTACATCAGGCAGTTGCCGGCAGGGTCTCTAGCAGACTGCAGACCTACAGAGGTTCGGCAAGCATGGGGTGTAGGGTCAAGTGGTCGCTGGGTGGTTCCTTGCCCGGAGTGGGCCTGCAGAGGCCTGGCAGTTGCAGTCAAAGTTACTGGAAGAAGGCAGGCTGTGGAAGCCCTGCAAGCTCGGGTGTGGGGCCGCAAGGTCACCAGGGGATTTACTTGCCAGGGGTGGGCCTGCAGGGGCCTTGCAGGTGCGAGGCAGGGGCCTGCATGGTCCCCAGGGGAGATCCTGGCTGGATGAAGACCTGCAGAGGCCAGGCAGTTGCCGGCAGTCTTTAGCAGATGGCGAATCTGCAGGAGCCTGGCAAGCACGGGTGTGGGGTCAGGGAGTTGCCAGAAGTGTTTCTGGCCTTGGGCCACCCTGCAGAGGCCTGGCAGTTGCAGGCAGAGTTCCTGGTAGGAGGAAGCCCTGCAAGCTTGGGCATGGAGCCTAATGGTGGCCAGGGGCTTTACTCACCAGGGGTGGATCTGCAGGGGCCCTGGAGGTGGCAGGCAGAGGCCAGCACAATCGCAGTAGAAGTTTCTGACTGGGGGCAGACCTGCAGAGGCCTGGCGGTCACCGGCAGAGGTTCTAGCAGGCAGCGGGTCTTCGGAAGCCTGGCAATCACGGGGTGCTGGGCCAGACAGCTGCTGGAGGAATTCCTGGGTGGGGCCCGAGCCAGCAGAGGCCTGGCGGTTGTAGGCGGAGTTCCTGACTGAAGGTAGGCCTATGGAAGCCCTGCAAGCTCAGGGCACAGCACCACAGAGTCTCCAGGGGATTTAATGGGCAGGAATTGGCCTGCGGGGGCCTAGCAAGTGCCAGGCAGAGGCCAGTGTGGTCACCAGGTGAGGAGTTCCTGGTCAGGGGCAGACCTGCAGAGGCCTGGCAGTCGCCGCCAGAGTTTCTAGTAGACGCCAGGCCTGCGGAAGCCTGGCAAGCTTGGGGCTCAGGGCCAGGCACTCGCCTGTGGCTTCCCTGGCCAGAGGGGAGAGAGCCTCGCTGCAGCCCCCCATAGTCATTTCCTGGTGGGGCACTTGTTCCAGCAGGTGGGGGTGGGGGTGCTGTTCCAGGACCTCCTCCCTCAATCTCAGCAGGGATTCAGCTTTTGGTTTGTCAGTAAGGGGGGAAGGGTGTATACTAAGTTCAGAATGGTGGGGAAAACTTTAGTTCAGGTTTTCTGCCTAGCAATAGAGTTTTCAGAGTCACACCGGGGTACTGAGGGGCAGCACACCTCACTTCCCACAGCACTCTTCCGTGGGGTGAAACAAGAGGTCCAGAGTTCACCACTTGTCTGTAGAAAACTCGCAGGAGCAAAAGAGGAGAATAAAAAGAAAAGAAACAGAAAAGAAAGAAACTCAGAGGTATCTTGGGGGAGGGGACAGGCACTCTTCCTTTCAGATGAATTTTGTACCTGAAGCGTGGTTTCTAGGGGTTGCAGCCAGTCTCAGCAGAGATGATCTGCAGAAATCACTTCTCTCTCACAACTGGTCTCCCAGTATTCAGTTTAATTGCGCAGTTTCTGGAGGTTATCCTCCCTTTTGGACAGTAGCCTTTTTCAGAAGCTGCTTCCAGTCAGCAATCTTGCTCCGACCCCCTAACTTTGGTTGCTTTAAATCCACATGTATCTGTTAAAAATATTGCAACCCCTCTTTTCTTCTGAATTCCGTTTGCCTGAAAAATTGACTGCCAACCCTTAACCTTGAGTTTTAATTTGTCTTTTGATGTGAGGTGTGTTTCCTGCAGACAGCAAATAGATGGCTTGTGTTTTTTAATCCAATCAGCCAATCTATGCCTCTTTAGTGGAGAATTCAAGCCATTGACATTTGTTGAGATAATTGATAAGTGTGGTAGTGTACTACTCATCTTACTTCATGAAAATCCCTTGCTTACTTCTGTCTTGCATCATTGTGGAAACTACATTGTGTCCTTTAATTTCTGGGTGTTTACTTTGCTGAAGGTCCATTGTGATGGTCAGTGTGTGGGACAGGTTAAAACTTTTCTGGTATAGCTGGTCTTATGGCAAATTTCCTAAATCTGGGACTATCAATAAAAGATTTAATATCTCCATCAATTTTAAAGCTTTACTTAGTGGGATATAGAATTCAGGGCTGGAAATTTTTTGGTTTAAGTAGATTAATGATAGATGATCATTGTCTTCTGGCCTGAAAACATTCACTAGAGAAGTCCACGGCCACCCTGATAGGTTTGGCCCTGTAGGCCAGTTGGCAATTACTCCTGGCAGCTTGCAGAATCTTTTCTTTTGTCTTGACTTTAGATAGTTTCATCACAATGTGCCTTGGAGAAGCTCTATGTGAGTTGAGGTGACCAGGGGACCGATATCCCTCTGAAAGGAGTATGTCAAAGCCTTTGGTGATACTTGGGAAGTTTTCCTTGCTAATATTCTCTAGAATAGCATCTATTCCTCTGGGGCATTCTTTTCCCCCCTCAGGGATACCCCTAACTTGCATATTTGAATGTGTCATAGAGTCCCATAGTTCTGCCAGTGAACATTCTGCTTTCTCTCTTTTCTTTTCTGCCTCTTTAACTGTCTGAATTATCTCAAGAGCTTTATCCTCTACCTCTGAGATTCCTTCTTCTGCACAATCTAATCTGTTGTTGATACTTTGTATTGCATCTTTAAGTTCTCTAATTGACTGTGTCAGTTCCTTCAGCTCTGCAGTATCTTTCTAAATTCTTTGTATCTTTCATCTAATATTTGATTCTCTTTTTGGATTTCCTTTTGGTTATTTTCCACTTTCTGAATCATTTCCTTCGTTGTTTTCATCATCTGTATTTTAAATTCCCCTTCTGTCATCTCTAGCATTTCTTCATAGGAGGAATTCTCTGCTATAGCTACCTCACTAACCCTAGAAGTGGTTACTCTGGACTGGTATTTTATGTTGCCAGGATTTTTCTGCTGATTTTCTTCATTAAGGCTTTTTTGTATCTGTTTTCTTAGCCTAATGTTCCTTTCACTTCTTCTTGCTCTTTCAGTTACCGTGCCTCTGGCCTAAAGTTTTAATGAGTTATTTTCATACAGGAGCATAAGGATGAAAAGATTGAAAAGCAATGTTATTTCTCTAAGTGAGCTTTCAGCCTCCTTGTTCTCTGACATTTCATCATAGGCTCAACCTCTGCAGAACTGCCCATGCAAGAAACATTCACACAAACAAAGGTGATACACACAGACATGGCTCATACAACACCTGGTACATAACAGGGCTCTGTAACTGTGAGTTCCCTTCCTTGCTCATTTGCTCTCCTGGCAGCACCTGGTCCATAGAGGCCTTCATAATTGGAGTCCCCTTCCTTGCTCATTTCCTTTCCTGGCAGCGCCTGGTATATAACAGGGCTCCATAACTGTGAGTCCCCTTCTTTGCTCATTTGCTCTCCTGGTAAAGGAGTATACACTACCCCACAGCAGAATTAAGTAAACCCTCAAATTCTCTATAATTCTAAGGCATTTTCCCCTTAAGGTTACAATCTAGTATCTTTCTGTAGTAGGCAGATAGATCATGGAGATAGTTTCACTAAAAACAGAAATGACAAATAAGTGCCATTTTAGTTTACAAGGAGAATTACATTCTTGTGAACCAAATATCCAAGCAGGTATCTTGAAATTTTTCATTAAAAAACAACTGTTGTCCATTGAGTTTACTTACAAACTTTGGCTATGGTTTACACTTAGAACAAATGCTTTCTAATTTCATTATACGTTCTAAAATCCACCAAATTATTATATATGCAAACTCAACCTCTTATCTTGCAAAAGTATTTTTGTTTTCTCAATGCCTTACTCTGGTTTTTATTGTTTTTTTTTTTTTAATTGCCTGTTTGTAACAGAGTGTTCCTTAAACCAAGGAAAGAACAGCAAAGAGAAGGACATTCTCTGCCATGGTTGGTAGCCCTTAGTTGCCAGTGATGTCTTTCTAAAGAGTAAGGTCGGCACTTATACCACACTGGAGTACTTTTCCACAACTAGCTGTAGGGAGATGATTTGGGTACAAGTTCATTATCCGTGAAATAATAGAAAAGTTCATTCATCACAAGCCCTAAAAACTTTTGCAAGAAAGCCATAAACCTAGGTTAACATATTACATTACTTACTATGACCCAATGTTATCAACTAATGGGGGTAAGCATGCTATAAACATTTAAAACCCTGGTAACGTATGTTTGGCATCATCTGCAAAGAATTCAGGTACCTGCTACATATTTGGAATTCAGGTGTGAATTGAAGTTCTTAACAAACTTAAAATAGCAGATGGCAAGCTAAAGTCACTCCAGGAAGGGGAAGTCAGGCAGGAAGAAGGGGTAGTTGACATCTCAGTGAGAAAGAGGGAAGCAAGAAAGCCATAGAAACTGGTCACAAGCTCATAAAACACAGCACTCAGGTTTTGTGGAGGCACAGATTGTGCGGTGTGTTACAGGCCCCACATTAAAAAAAAAAAAAAAGGAGGAGGGCGGAGCATGATGCCAGACAGGACAGGCCTGTAGCCCATCTCTTGCAAGTCATCAGGTGAGAGGAAGGGGGCTCTGGATCTTTCCCTGCATGGATTATTTGTGTAGCTAGTCAGCTGGAGACACACAGTGAGTTGGTAGATTGCTGTATTTGAGGTGAAATTGAAAACCACAGACTTTAATATAAAGATTTCCCCTGCCCCGCACACTGGCCAGCAGCTGGCTTCTCCCTCACAGAGGTCAGCAGTTCGCAATTCACAAAACCTAACTGATGAAAATTTCCGTGAAGTGTGGATTCCTGAGAGGAGTTTGGCGACCAGAATGGGGTGCCACTCAGAGCCACAGAGGGTGAGGCACTCCGATTGAAAATTGAGGGGAAGGGATCCCACCTGGGAAATAGACATTTTGAATTGTCTGAATGACAGACACCTTTTCTTAGAACAACAGGAGTGATTAAACAGACTGGACCATTCCTGGTGGTAAATACTGGTGAGGTCTGGCAGTTCAGGCTGTGCGGGGAACTAGTGGGCTGTGGGGCTCAAAAGAGAGACTCTAGGCTGGGAAACTGAGGGAAAGATCTCTGCACTGCAGCAGCAGGAGCCAGAGGCAGCCAGCGCCTCCTCCACAACCAATTGCAGTTGCCAGTTCGCAAGAGAACCTGGGAGCAGAGTGGAAAGATTTGTGAAGGGTGGACTCCTGCACTGAGTTTGGAGGTCGGATAGAGGTGCCGTCTGGAACAGAGCAGCTGAAGTGTGGCAACAATTAGAAAAGAAACTTTTAAATAAAGTCCAAATATGGCCACTGGCCGGGTAGGGTGATTACAGTGGTAACAATGTGAACTGTGAATCAGGTATAAGCTTGGGAACCACTCACTGCGCCATCTAGTGTCCAGAAAGTCTATTGCATTATAAATTAATTCCTTCCAAAGTTGTTATCTACCCCATATATATAGATGTGTATTTCTATATATATTCACAAAAAGTTAAAATACATACTTTTTTTCCAGATTTCCTCAAGGGTATCTGTTCCATTGAGTGAGAAACTTCCAATAATAGTAATAATTATAATAATAAATTAGGTACTGAAATAGTATAAAGTAAAAAAAAAATAGAATAATATTTTTGTGGTTGGTTCATTTTTTTTTTATCCTTTTCTTGGAGGATCTATTGTTAATTTCTTATTTTATTTATTTAATTTTTATTTTTTCTGGTTTTATTTTTTTTCCTTTTTTCTTTCTTCCTCGTTTAACTCTTTTATGAACACTACTTTTTTTTTTCTTTCTCTCTTCCTCTTCTTTCCTTCTTATGGTTTCTGAGAGTGGTTACAACAGATTTTTTGAGGCTTTATTTTTTTTAATTTTCAATTATTTTACATTTATCATTATTTTTATTGTAGATTTTTTTGTTTGTTTTGTTTTATCTGTATGTCTATATGCTTCTGACTGTGCATGAATATGTGGGCTTGTGTGTCTGGTAGCCTTTTTAACTGTTTATTAGTTCATTTGGTCTCAATGAGTTTGGTTTTCTGCTAAATCCTCAGGTTGGCTATTTTCCCTAATTCAAATTTTCACATCCAACAAGAACAAGGGGCAATGGGGTACTATGGCTAATTGGAGCCAGCTCCCAATAGAAGCTCCAGTCCAGAGGGAGAGATAACAGCCAGAAAGAACCCAACAAAGCCGAAGGAGGGTAACTGAGCTGATAAATGAGATAGATAATTGCTAATCTCCCCTGCTGAGGCAATCTTCAACCCCCAAAAAACTATTTTCAGTACAGATTTCATCTCAAAGAGGTTGTGTGGCCGTCCCGTCCCCTAAGAGAATTGCTTGCTTACTGTATGATCTCTGGTGAGGAATAAACTGAGGTTCTCCTTCCTCACTCCACTAGAGTGAATTGCTGGAAGTTAGGACTCCTTCTTAAGAGAGCCCCTGCTGAGAGTGTAGGAATTCCCTTATCTGGTAGTAAATTTGAACAAATATTTTCCTTGCCACCTTGATCCATCAGTCCACTCCTCCACTCCCGCCTGGCAGTCTAGAAGTCTAACTCCTCCAGAATCCAGATTGTCTTTATTTCTTGGCTAGGAACGGGCATTGCATAGATGTTGGCTCTACAGCTGTGCTGTACCTGTGAATCCAGTAACTGTACAGGAAGACATGGAGGGAAAGGTGACTGACCTGGCCCACAAAAAAAGAGTATCTCAGCAGCAGACAGAGGCTTGGGTTCTTGCACTGTGGATGGAGGCTCAAAAACTACTGAGATACATGAACCTAAGAGGAGCCACCTCCTACCCAGTTTCAGTATTAGCATAGTTATCCTTCTGGGGTCTAAGTCTGGAGAGTCATCTTCCCAACTCTGCGGCCTTGCAGAGGGAACCAGACATCACCCTATAGGGATTCCAGAACAGCAGAACAGTGGCAACAAAGGTGCAGTTGTAGAGGGAGAAATTATTCGGCTATCTGGATATCCTCAGGTTTGGACTGAGCTCAGGTGGAACTTTTTTCAGCTGCCATTGAGCACCTGAGTCAGGCAGAACTCATCTTCCCTTGCTGGATGGTGTTAGACTGTGGTAACAACAAGGAGGATGCAACGACCCCACTTTGATGCTGGCAGGCACATAGCCCTGGCACATTTGCTTATTGGACAGAACAGGACCACAGAGACTGGGAAGACCAGAGTTCCGTGGTGCAGGATGACCAAGGTGGGGTAAGAGGCATCATCCCCCTGGCTCAAGCCTCTTACTGGGAGGGCATTTCTGACTCCTCAGAGCACCAAAGGCACTCAAATCACACTTGAGCTGCCAATAAACCCCTAACATCTAGTTGCTGGGGTCCTCTTAAACTCTCCATGAATAGAGTGGAGGCTTTCTGGGACAGTTGGTCTAGAACTTTTGAACTGGACAAATTTGAGGACCCTCCATGGAGGTACCCAGGTTTTTCTGTAGTGGGAAGGTTTGATTGTCCTCTACCAGACATTACTGGTGGGGGAAAGGATATCCTAGTTGCTTGTATCTCACCGAAGCTGAAACTGCAACCCAGAGTTACTGATTCACTAGGATTGAACAGAGATCAGCTGAATACAAGACACAGTCACTTACCCTCACTACACCAAGCAGACCTCTAGAGTCACAGACTGTAGTACTGTACAGGTCCTTTGCAAAATTGTATAGGAAAAGCTGCAGTCACCAGTCCCAGTTCCTAGGTGAAGGTATGGTCAACCACAACCATAGAAGTTTCCAGTCCAATTTCACCTTACCTGCTCATCTAGCTAAATGCTAAAAAAACAATCATGGGGCGGAATCAGTGGAAAAACTCTGGCAACATGAATAAACAGAACAGTTAAACTCCCCCAAGGAATGACAAACCAGCCAATCCAGAGGATCCAATCCATAAACAGATAGCTGAGATGTCTGAAATCAAATTTAGAATTTTGATGGCAAACAAGATCAACAAATGGAAGGAAAGATGGAGGTAGAAATTGTAGGATTAATTCAGAAGATGTCTCAAGAATTCAACCAATTCAAAGACAAAATGAACGAAGATTTTGACACATTGAGACAAGCAGTTGCAACCCTCAAAGATCTGGTAAATTCAGTAGAATCCCTCAGAAACAGAATGAAGCAAGCAGAAGAAAGGATTTCTGACATTGAGGACAGAGCTTTTTAATGCTCCCAAATGCTCAAAGAGGAAGAGAAATGGAAGGCAAAAATGGATCATTCTCTCAGACAGCTCTTGGATAACTCGAAGAAAAGTAATTTTCATCTTACAGGGATACATGAAAATGAGAAACTGGCTTCACAAGAGAAAGAATCCCTTCTTCTTGATATTATGAAAGAGAACTTTCCATACATGCCAAGAGACTCTGAAATTCAGATAGGGACAGTTTCAGAACCCTAGCACAAGTTAACCCAAATAGACATCCCCCAGGCACATATTTGGGAGTCTACCTAAAAAAGGACGTGAAAGATCTCTATAAAGAGAACTATGAAATTCTAAGAAAATAAATCTCTGAACATGTCAACAAATGGAAAAACATACCATGCTCATGGTTGGGAAGAATCAACATTGTTAAAATGTCCATACTACACAAAGCAATATACAATTTTATTTTTTTAATTTTTTTATGCAGTTTAATTTTCACTTTTATTTATTATCTTTATCATTAAATCATAGCTGTATACAATAGTGCAATCAAGGGGTACAATGTTCTGGTTTCATATACAATCTTAACTATTTTCATCAAACTGATTAACGTGGCATTCTGGCAATTTCTCTGTTATTATATGAAGACATTTGTATTCTGCATTTAGCAAGGTTCACCTGTACCCTTCTAAGCTGCACCATAGGTGTGGCCCCACTAATTACCCTCCCTCCACCCCAACCACCCGTCTCCCCTCCCTACCCTTGTCCCTTTCCCTATATTCTTGTGTTATAGTTGGGTTATACCATTCATACAACAGCTATAAATTAGCTTCATAGTAGGGCTGAATACATTGGATACCTTTTCTTCCATTCTTGAGATACTTTGCTAAGAAGAATATGTTCCAGCTCCATCCATGTAATCATGAAAGAGGTAAAGTCTCCATCTTTCTTTAAGGCTGTGTAATATTCTATGGTATACATGTACCACAATTTATTAATCCATTAGTGGATCGATGGGCACTTAGGTTTCTTCCATGACTTAGCAATTATGAATTGGGCTGCAATGAATATTCTGATACAGATGTCTTTGTTATAATGTGATTTTTGGTCTTCTGGGAATATACCTAGTAAAGAAATTATAGGATGAAATGGCAGGTCAACTTTTAGATCTCTACGTATTCACCAAACATCCTTCCAAAAGGAACATATTAGTGTGCATTCCCACCAGCAGTGTAGAAATGTTCCCTTTTCTCCACATCCATGCCAACATCTCTGGTTTTGGGATTTTGTTAAGTGGGCTAATCTTACTGGAGTTAGCTAATATCTCAAAGTAGTTTTGATTTGCATTTCTCTGATGATGAAGGATGGTGAACATTTTTTCATGTGTCTGTAGGCTGTGCGCCTGTTTTCAAGACAGAAATTTATTTTTTACC
>CAUYON010023725.1:0-13195 GCA_963573935.1 Arctocebus calabarensis
TGTTTGTTTAGAGACAGAGCCTCAAGCTGTCACCCTGAACAGAGTGCTATGGCATCACAGCTCACAGCAACCTCCAATTCCTGGGCTCAAGCGAGTCTCCTGCCTCTGCCTCCCAAGTAGCTGGGACTACAGGTGCCCACCACAACGCCTGGCCATTTTTTTGGTTGCAGCCATCATTGTTGTTTGACGGGCCCAGGGTGGATTCAAACCTGCCAGCTCAGGTGTACGTGGCTGGTGCCTTAGCCCATTGAGCCACAGGTGCCGAGCAAAGAAAGAGACGTTTTTCATGGCCTTTAAGCTGAAACTCAAACATTAAATAGGAGTTGGGCAAGGAAGCCCAGGAAAGATTTAAAGTAAGAAATTATAAAATTATTCACTATTTTTAGCCTCAAAGTTGTCAATGGTAGTTTGGCTGAATCAAGTTCAGTAAAATGATGGCAACAGAACTCAAAGGATACGAGTGGAAAGGTGTTTAGAAAGTGAGGAAAGAAGAACAACTTCTGTGAGAAGCGTAGCTCTAAAAACAGATAATGAAGACAAAAGAATGAGTTTTGTGTTTGTAGGCAATAAATACAAAGCAATGAGAAGTTTTACATTTGTTGAAATTTGTGTTATATGTTGCATAACAACATTTTGACCAAGAGACCACTTATACAATAGTGGTCCATTGGGATTATAACTAAGCTGAAATATTTTATCACTGACTGATGTTGTAGCCGTGACACTATTTTAGCAAAAGGCATCTGCAATATTTACGTGTTTGTGGTGATGCTGGTGTAAACAAACTTATTATGCTACCAGTCACATAAAAATATACCATGTACAATCATGTACAGTACATAGTACTTGGCAATGTTAATAAATCATGTACATGTACAGTACATAGTACTTGGCAATGTTAATAAATGACTATGTTCCTGATTTATATACTTACTACATTCTTTATTGTTATTATAGAGTGTACTCCTCCTACTTTATATATATGTACATATATATTTGTTTTAAGTTATCTGTTAAAACAGTCATGCAGGTCCTCCAGCAGGTGTTCCAGAAGAAGGCGCTGTGATCACAGGAGATGACAACCCATGTGTGTTATACCCCTAAAGAGCTTGCAGTGGGACAAGACGCGGAGGCAGAAGACCACAATATCGATGATCCTGACCCTGAAGAGGCCCAACCTAATGTGGGAGTCTGGGCCCTAGTTTTTAACAAAAAGTTTAAATAGTAAAAAATAAATTAATAACTTTAAAATGAGATAAAAACATTAAAGTGAGGGTATAAAGAAAATACTATGCCTTTGTCCAGCTGAACAATGTATTTATGCTTTAAGTGTTATTATGAAAGAGTCAAAAAATTTTAAAAATTAAAAAGTTGACAATGTAAAACAAAGAGTAAGCTAACTTTATTATTAATTAATAAATACTTTTTTAGGGCAGCACCTGTGGCTCAAAAGGGTAGGGCACAGGCCCCATATATTGGATGTGGTGGGTTCAAACCTGGCCCCAGCCAAAAAAAACTGCAAAAAAAAAAAATTTTTTTATAAATTTAGTGTAGCCTAAGCATAGAGTGTTTATAAAGTGTTCAGTCGTATAATGTCCAAGGCCCTCACATTCACTCACCACTCACTCACTGACTTACTGAGAGGCACTTGTAATCCATTCATGGTGTGTACCATTTTTTTGATGTTGTGTAGATGTGTAATAGGCTATACCATCAGGAATTCAAGACCAGCCTTATCAAGAGTGAAGCCCCACTAGCTACTGATGGTGAGTGTCCCTAGTCCCAGCTACTCAGGAGTCTGAGGCAGGAGGATCACTGAAGGCCAGGAATTTGATGTTGCAGTGAACTATGATGACACCATTGTATTTTATCTGAGTGACAAAAAATAGGAAGTTATTGGATAATTTGCTTTAAAGGGAAAGGTATAGTCTTCTTTTGAATTTAGACACAGGAGATAAGAGTAAATGTAATTAAATGAATTATATTTACAGAAATAAATGTTTGTAATATAATGAAATATGCCCACAAAGAAAGTTAAGCAACTTATTTGCTCATTTCCATTTTAAAAAGAGATGAATTTGCGCTTTGAGGTAGAAGGAACTTTGGGGTTTAAAGAGAGTGGACAGAGAACAGATAAGAGATCTAATGAATAAAAGAATTCCCAACTAGCACTATGGACCCAATTCAATTGAGGCCGTAAACCAAGAATTTACAATGGCACAAACCTTCACATCTGGGTGATTTCTTCAAGCCAATTTGTGGCTCAATGAGTGTTTATTTTACAGGTTAGATGGTTGGAAAAGACTATGGAGCTTAATGTTAAGGCTACTGGCATTGCAATTGTTGAAGTTATAAGGAAGATTTGGGTGGGTAAAAAATAAGTAAACCTGTGAAGAAATAATGTTTCTTAAGAACAAAACATCCAACACTGGAGATCTTTATGAGGTTTAGTGAAAGAACTGAAAAGGCAGAAATTTATGATGAGAGTTTGTTATATCAGAATAGAAGACTTCAGAGGTGACAGAACTGTGAAAATACATCTCTGTGTTAAAGTTCTAACCCCTAGGACACCAAAATGTACATGTATTTGGAGATAAGGTCTTTAAGGAGGTAATTAAAATAAAGTCATGAAGATGAGCTCTAATCCAAGATGACTGTCCTTCACTGAAGACAGGATTAGGACACAGATATGAATGGAGAAAGATCAAGTGACAACAAAGGGAGACCACGCCCATTTACGGAACTAGGCCTCACCATGTTAGCATCTGGTATCCTCATAACACCTGCTCATAGAAAGGGGAATGCAAATTTATGTAAGTTAAACTGACGATGTACTCTTTGGGATAGAAAAGAAAGAATGCTTTGTTTTACTATATAATCCTCAAAAAAATACATGCTATAGTGCTTATACAGTAGTCCCACTGTCAACCACAGTCTGAAAAATTCCAGAAATAAACAATTCATAAGTTTTAAATCGTATGCTGTTCTGAGTAATGTGATGGAATCACTCCATTCTGCTCCACCCAGCCTCTGATGTGAACCATCCCTTTGTCCAGTGTACTCATGCTATAGATGCTCCCTGCCCCTAACCCACTTAGTAACCACCTACCTGTCATAGAATATCAGTGCTTACATTCAGGTAACCTTTAGTTTGCTGAACTATGGCCTCAATGCACAAAAATAGTGATGCTAGAAATTCAGATATGACAAAGAGAAGCCATAAAGTGCTTCCTTTACGTGGTAAGATGAAAGTTCTCAACCTAAGAGTAGAAAAAAAAAAATCATATGCTGAGGTTGCTAAGATCACATAAATGATGAATTTTCTATCTGTGAATTTGTCAAGGAGAGAAAAGAAATCCATGCCAGTTTTGCTGTCACACATAAAACAGAAAAAGTTATAGCCGCATTTATGATAAGTGCATGGTTAAAATGGAAAAAGCATGAAATCTGTGAATGGAAAACATCCACAGAAACATGTTCCAACTGAGGGCAATCACGTGTGGTACTATCCTCAGTTTCAGGCAACCACTGGAGGACTTGGAATATATTCTCCAAAGATAAGAGGCAACTACCAGACTTACAAAGTTTATTATCTAAGTTCCTTTTAGCAGCATGCATGGGCCATATAAGTTGTAACATATAATTTAATATTATAAATTACAATGAAAGAAACTTATAAAAAAAGATGAGTTGAATGATTTATTCCTTTTAATGATAGACAGAGGAAGTATAGAATGATAAAGTAATATTTTCATTGTTGGCATGACCCTGGGCACTTTTAATAATATGCCAAATAACAAGAGGTTCGGCGCTATTACAAGCACCCAGTATAACATCACGGCAGAATTGTCATTACCTAAAGTGTTTGGAGACCACGTAGCTTTGTGAAAGGTGATGTATAATAACTTCGATCTCAAATTTTATGGCCAAAAAGTCCTTGATCATATTTACGCCGTGGCTTTTTGTCTGTGTTTTATTGTAATCATGATAGATTTTCTTAAGATGTACACCTCCTTAAATGTTCAGGTACAAACAGCCTAAGATATGATTAATGGTTGGCACTAAATTGGATTTTTTTCCAAACACAGGAAAACACTCATAAAACAGGCGAGCAATCATATCAACATTCGCAAGGAGAATGGCTTTTTCAAAGAATCAGCATAAAGTAAACTATTGAGAATCTGGTGCAGTGTCAAGCTTTTAGGGGGGAATTGCAAAGTATCTGTTTCAGCCTATGTCTCTTGACTTGAAAACTGTGCTGCTGCTATTTCAAATCGAGTCTGCAGGTTGGTGCTACACAGGCAAAACACAGCCTGCAGACAAAGAACAGGGACACCAGAGATAGTTGGATCTGGTTCTGAGATGCTCATTTCACATCTAATCTCGATCTACAATAAAGGTGTCCAGTGAACAGTCTGCTCCTGATAACTCTACCAGACCACGGAACTAATCAAAAACAACTTTTGAAGTGCTTTTCCTCCTAAACATGATTCAAACTTAAATATAGGAAAAATAAATAAGATTATTCTGGAAGTGGAAGTTGCAGGAATTTTCATATGATCGTGGGATTCAACATTAGGAGACATGTTAAAAGGCATTCAGACCCTGCCCTTATCCAAAGGCGAAACTACTTGAAATCAGTGGTTCTCAAACCACTGATACATTATCAGAATCATCTAGGAGGAAATCGTTAAGCCATAGACTGCTGAGGCCTACCCCCAAAGTTTCTGATGCAATAAGTCTGTAGTGGAACTGGAGAATTTGCACTGCTAACAAGTTCTCAGATGGCAGTTACGGTGTTAACCTGGGATCACACTTGGAGAACCTCTGTGCTAGATCTCAAATTTAGGTTTTGTTTGATCACATTCAGCGGCAGGGAATCACTAACTCAATTCAAGAAATAGTTAGCAAGTGTCTTCTGCTCAGTGATTGAAATCATGCTGGGACACACAAGGAACAGAAAAAGATAACCAGAGCTTAAAGTTGGTGAGACGAACACCTAGGCTTCCAATGTGATATAATTAAATGAGAACATAGACACAGACACAGGATGTTATGAGAACGTAATCGAGGGTCACCTTCCCAAGCTGGAGTCTAGAGATACCTTTTTGGAAAACACATCACATAAACATGGCCTTGAAAAGGGGAAACTGGGAAGGGAACAGCCAGATAAAAAGATACAGAAATATGCAATATATGAAATATAACCAATAGCAAAATATAATATAAACATACAATTTTATATTATAGGTTACAAAAAAGAAATTTCAAAAAATGAGTTTGACCATAAAGGATCATTGTGCATTCTCTTAATTCTATTTTATAGTAATTAAAATACCAAATATGACAGAAGCTTCTAGATTTCTCTGTTATCTCTATATATCTCTAGTACATATCTCCCTAGAAAAATTACCTGATTACAAGAATAAATCCACCATGCATATTGTATATCTATTGTTTAAATGCCTGGAATGGTCTACAGGATTCCTTTCCACTGGCTCGGCACTTGTAGCATAGTGGTTATGGTACCAGCCACATACACTGAAGTTGGTGGGTTCCTACCCAGCCCGGGTCAGCTAAAACAACAATGACAACCACAACAAAAAATAGCCAGGTGTTGTGGCGGGTGCCTGTAGTCCCAGCTACTTGGGAGGCTGAAGCAAGAGAATCACTTAAGCCCAACAGTTTGAGGTTGCTGTGAGCTGTGACATCATGCACTCTATAGAGGGCGACATAGTGAGACTGTCTCAAAAAAAAAGATCCCTTTCCACTTAGAGGGACATAAAAGTTTTTATTCTGCATTCCCAAATTCGGCCAAAAGCATTTTATCTTATTTTTAAGTGGAAACAAAATGTTAATAAACAAATAGATCATTGCCTTTCCAGGGCACCTAAAAGTTAATTAATGAGGGGCCTGGTAATGAGTCCTTTTGGTGGAAGTTTTTATAATAGAAAGGAGAAGCTCTGCACTGGGGAGTGGGCCACAGGACCTGCCCTGCTCAGCACCTGCCACCATCAGGCTGCCTCCTTCCCTGCCAGAACCCTGCGGGAGAGCAAAAGAGCCTCTTTGTGAACTTCAGTATCATCATGGAATTTGGTAGAAGAGAGGATAATAAAAGAACAGGAATGTAGTAAATGAGTTAGATGTTCTTAGGCCTGTGGAAAGGCAACGGGCCAGTTCATAGCCAAGTCAACTGTGATGGTACAACAAGGGAAGAACTATGACGCTCACACACAACGTTGAGTAAAGGACTCCAGACACAACATACTGTAGGATGCGTTGGCACATAACTCATAAACAGGCATAACTAGACTGTAGAGGTAAAAGTCAGGATAACGAGCTATGTTTGAGGAGGAAAGGGGGGCTGGGTGAGGGTGAAAGGAGCAGGAAGAGTGTTTCCGGAGTGTGGAAAACTCTGGAAACCACCTACCCTTTCACATGGCACTAGCCACCTGAGTTTCTTTGATGACCTACTTAGCTCAAAGTCTTTGTACACTTTTCTATATGCATATTATAATTCATAGTAAAAGGGTTATTTTAATATATATATTAAATTATATATATTATATATAAATCTTATGTAAACTTCCCTTCCTCTTACCTGGTCAGAAGTTTTGCCCTGGAGTCTAACTTTCAGGTCTCACATGAACCTGAGCCACTACACACATTATATTTGGGTAAAGGGTTTATTTTCCAGGTGAAAACTATTGTTAAAAAGTTGTGGTTTTAATTCAAGTAAGAGATTATTAGGGCCAGAACTGTGGGGATAGTGAAACAGGATAAATTCAAGAGAATTTTTAAAGGTAGCCCTAACAGAACTTAGAGTCCAAGTGAAAAAAGGTTAAAGTAAAATTTCCAAATTACTTCAAGCCTTCAGATTTGAGTGGCACATGACTGAAGATGCTTTAGCCAGGGCAGAAAACCTGAGATGCTGTTTCTTCTTTCTAGGTCATTTTACCTGCTAAGATGGAAATGTGTTAAAGCAATATTTTGCTGTGTTCCTACCTCTATTTTGCTGTGTTCCTGCCTTAGCTGGAAAAAATGAATGCCATTTATACAGAACTTACACCTGCTTAGCAATGGCTGAGTCACGCTCAAATGAGTTCTCATTTTACCCCCTCCCCACATATTCCAGGCTGATATGTTAACACTGAGACATGGGATTAATTCAAAATTAATTGAAATTAATGAAAGATGAATCAGAGTTGGTCATGGATAAAGCAGGGATAGAAAAAAGGAGTAAATACCTCATTGCACTGAAACAAAATGTGAAGACGCTAGCCCAAAAAAGGCTGCTTGGCCTCATGCCCAAGGTTTCATTACTAAAGAATTTTCTTCTCTCTGATGTCTTCATTGAATATTCAAATATTCATAAGAGTGATGGGTCTATTATATTGCTTTTATCTATCATTGGCAACTCAAATGAATACACAAAGATATTCTTGGAAATCAACATTAATTTGAATATGGTATTTACCGTAATGACAATGATATAGCAAGTGCTAATTAGTGTCTCCAACTCAGAGGCCAGGGAACAGCACATATAATAATTTTATAATTTCAAACTCAAATTTTAAGTTATCACCAGGGTTGTGTGAGTGACTTCGCTGAAGAATTAAGAGTGAACAAGTGCCATCCTTCTGTGATTACTTATAAAACCTCAGAAGTTATAGGATGCCAATAATTTTTTCTGATTTCCTACTCATAAAAATATGTAGCACACTCTTAGCTAATTGGAAAAAACTATTGAAAAGTCACATTGTGCCCATAGAAAGATAACAACTAAATAAACCTCAAACTAGTTGTACACTGCTAACTGAAATATATTGACAAAATCTCTACAGGGATCTTTGATTACTACAGAGCCAGGATAAAATGTATCCTAAAATTTTGGAGAGTAAAGCAGTGTTTCCAAAACTTCACAGCACAATAAAACTGCCTAGGGAGCTATTGAAAAATCCCAGTGTCCAGATAACAGCTAATACCAAATAAGTCAGAATGTCTGGGGAGAAAGCCAGGCATAAATATTTTTTAAGATACCCAGGTGTTATTTTAAAATGTGCGACAAAATTTGGAAATAACTGTTGAGACGTAACAGTTTTGTATCCACCACATCTGTTTAGAAAGCTTTAGAAGTTGCACATTAAAAGTTTAATTTGAGAAGAAAATGGAAATAATGCCCTAATGCTTAGGCCACAGCCCTTCCCAGACTATTTACTTAATAATCTAATATTATCTGGTTTCAGACTGAAGGAAAAGAGAAGGAAAAAAAGGAAGATCAGAGATGTATCAGAGAGTCTGCAATCATTCAGCATTAGGTGGATCTGAGTCTTACAATTCTGATTCCCTTATATTCCTACCTAGAGATCACTTCGCATTCACCACTTTTAAGTTATTGGTTCTATTTTCTTTTATCTCTGAACCCAAGCAGAGATTAACTAGAAGGAGAGGCTTTAGAGGCTAAGGGGAACTTAGCCCACAGTGAGCAGTGGAGAACCATGAACAATGGTGAGGACAATGAACCTGTCCTCTTGGTACATCTCTAGGGCCCAGCTCCTCCTCACTTTCTCAGCATCATAAGCTTCATTTTAGTCTTCTGTGATTTTCATTGTGTCACGAAACTTTTTATTTTGTTCTCACTAAAAACTGACCGGAGAATCTCAGGAGAGGCAAGAGTGAGTTTTCAGGGTTTGTTGGTTTTTCTTTTTATTTTTTTAATCTAGGAGACCTCTTTCTTAGTTAACCTCTGCAGTATCTGTAAATGTAAAACTGAATATTTGACAAAAAATGATTCAGTCTCTCACATATGTTCATTGCCTTCTGATCTTTAAAATGAAATTTTACCTATAAGATAAGGAGATACCCCATTGATCTACCCAAAACTACACCTGGGATTTAAGCAAAGCAATCAAGAAGCAGACCTTGATTGTAGAGCAAATGATGTGTCCAGAAAAGGCAAACAAGAACCCACTATGCTCCACAGAAACAACTGGGTGAACCGACCATATTTTATAATAGTTAAAAACATTACCCTTTGTTGTCAGGTAGTCTTGCTCATATGTCTCCCTTCATTGCTTATAAGAGGAAGAACCATAGCACATATTCAGTGAGAGTAATAAAACTTCTCTTTGAAGATAGTTGATAGGTAAACATCACTGCAAAGTATATTGGCCAACACTTAGAATCCTGACATATGGAAAGTTTTTGTTCTGATCCCAGCTCTATATTTAACTCCAGAGAATTTTTTTCTGTTTGCCTTCATATACAATGATATTTCTTACTCCTAACTTTAAATTCTGAACTTTTTCACTGAACTTTAGCTACTCCACTAATTTACATAGCTAGACTCAAAATTTCTCTAGAATCATGTGGATATTCCAACAATGAAATTGATTTTGTATTAACATTTAAATAATTACTTGACTTGTTCGTGTCTCTATTTTTAAGATTATACTAGCTAAAGATATAAACATCATTCTTTTTTCACCTTGAAAATAACATAATGGTTAAAGAGGAAATGTCTATAAATAGTTTGAAAACCATAAAGTTATTGAAGGAGCCCAATATAGGTACTTTTATAACTACAATTCAGATTTTTATCTCACTTAAAAAGTCAAGAAAGTTGCCCTATTCTTCCAGGAAAACCATTTTAATAGTGGTATAATATTAAAATGTCTTTAGGTTACACATGCCGATGAAGACATTATTTTATGGCTATAAAATTATCTAATATAACAACTGAATACAAAAATATGTTTACTGCAATCAATATTTAATATGAGCTGGTATGCAATTATTGTTTTTAGTAGCCTATTTGGATTATTATAAAACTTGAAGAGAATTTCACTTTCATTTCTGATATATAAAGACCCTGCAAGTCATCACTCTTATCCTTACAAGAAAGCAAGACAAACAAAATCAATAACTTTTCTTGAATTCAGAGAAATAGAAGTCACAGAAAAAATCCCACCAACACAGTAAGTCAATTAAAGAGATTCATCCACAACCTGCCTACCTTGAAGAAGCCTTCAGAGCCATTAACTAGTAGAAACACATGGTAATTTTAATGAATTGTGAAGGCCAAGTACGGACTAGCTTCAGGGTTAGAAACTCTGTGTGGCCACAATCTTAGCGATAACCCCACAATTTGAGAAGCCTTACCTCAAGAAACTCCACTAGAGTCTCATGGTAAAGATCCTAGAGAAATCCCCTTGGGAGCCGTCAGAGGAAGGGAAAGAATAGGCACCATGAGACATGCCAGAGGTTATTCCGCAGCAAAAGTCTAAAGACCGTGGTCGGTCTTACCACAGCCCGCAGAAGAGCATTTCTCTCACTCCTCTCCCTAACCTCTTTAAGAGGTATCAAGGACAACAAGAGTCAGGTGCCAAAGAGAAACAAAGATCAACAAGGGTCAAGTGTTAAAAAGGAATAATGCCAACAAGGGGCCAGTGTCAAAGAACAAATTGGAAATTTTTCAACCAGGGAAAGTAATGGGGTGAGAGTGGTAAACAATGGTGACGATCACAACCCCAACACAAAGACCCACTTAAAGACTGAAATTTAATCAGAAAATTACAGAATACTCTCCCTCTCCAGCATCTTATCAACATATAGGGCTCCAGTATAATAATAGAGGATCGCAGCTGAGAGAGTTACAAGATACATTCTCTCTCTGAACAGGAGTACTTAGGAAAGCCACAAGTCAAAAGGGGAAACAAAGACAAGGAAACAAGGGGAAATTAAGTTATCTGGCATCTAAGTTAGAGAAAATATTAAATACAGACCAAATACAGACCAATACATAACCAATTTGCATATGTCCTCTCACTCACAGCCAATTTATCTCAATTCCTATTACCCTATCCAAAAATATGATTTTCAGAAAAGATTATGAGGACAAATACCAAGAGAAAAGGGTCCTCAGAGACAAAGCAGTCATCAGACTCATAGCCATACAGATGGAACACAATCGTTTAGACTTCAGAAAGAGAATCAGTAGACCAAATAATGCTGAGGAAAGATTAAATAAAGATTACTATAAGAGAAATTTTCCAAATTAAAATGCAAGAGAAAAAAAAGAATAAATCTTTTTAAAAACACAGAACAGAATAAGTAAGACTATGAAACAATAATTTAAAAAGTGCACATAATTGGAATACCAGAAGGGGGAAAAGGAGAACAGAAAGATAACTGGAAAAAAAAAAATATTTGGAAATTTAATAACATGCCTCTAAATGATCCATACAATGAAAAGAAAATCTTAATTTAGAAAAAATATTCTGTAGCTAAATTAAAATTTAATGCATATATTAGAATGTAGGAAAGATATAAAATCAATAATCTAACTTCCACCTTACAAAATATAGAAAGAAGAATTTTAGCCTAAAGCAAGCAAAGGAAAAAATAATACCAACAAAAAGAGAAGTGACTAAATTGAAAACAAAAATAATAAAGAATTAATAAAATCAAAAGTCACACTTTGAAAGTTCAATGAAATTGATAAACATGTTTACTCAAATTAACCCAAAGAGAGAGAAGGCATAGATTATCAATATCATAAATGAAAGAAGAGTTATCACAACTCATGGATATTCAACAGATAATAAAGGAATATTATGGAAAACTCCATGCTCACAAATTTGATGACTGAGATGAAATGAACAAATTTCTTAAAAGACATAAACTATCAAAACTCACACACGAAGAAATAGAAAACTACAATAAGAAATTAAAGCAGTAATGAATAATCTTCCAGAAAAGGAAGCACCAGGCCCAGATGGTTTCACTGGCATATTCTGAAGCCGATGATATCAACTTATCTTGCTTTATACCAGAAGTCTAATACTGAAACAAGATAAAGACATTACAATAAAATCACAGACAAAAAATGTTTCTCGTGAATACAGATGCAAATATCCTCAATGAAATTGACTCCAACAATTCACACAATGTATACAAAGAATCAAAATCATGACCAAGTAAGATATCACAGAAATGGAAAATTGTTAACATCCAAAATTCTATCATACTATATATCATCAATAAAAAAAGACAAAAATAATATAGTTATCTCAATAAATGCAGTAAAAGCATTTCAGAAAATCCAATATTCATTCATGATAAACATTCTCAACCAACTAGAATTGAGAGGAAACTTCAACTTGATAATAAACATTTTTTAAAAACTATAGATATCGCTTTACTTGATAATGGGGACTGAACACACTCTCCGTAAAATTGAGAACAGTTGAAATACTCTATCTATTCCTATTTAACATTATACTGAAAATCACAGCTAATTCAATAAGACAAGAAAAAGAAATATAAGGTGTAAATATAGCACTTAAAAAATAAAGTACAAAATAGTGTAACTTCATTACTTGATTATTTAAAAATATATTACATCATGTTGTCAAAACATTAATCCTGGTTGCCTGTCAATGGTAGGATTCTTGCAAATATCTGGATTTGCAATATATAAAGGATTCTTGCAAATATATAAAGATTCTTACAAATATCTGGATTTGCAAATATAAAGGATTATAAAGGATTATATTTAATCCTTTATATTTGCATGTTTGTGATTTGTAAAATCTGAATCCATAACAGTAAAACATTAAGTGAATGAATCCATAAGAGTAAAACATTAAGTGAACATCTCATGCCCCATAAGCCTACTGAAGTGAAAAAATTTAGAGCATAAATAAATAGAATTTAATTTTCCATATTTTACCATTCATTATATAACTGTCAACTAGAAAAAGGCCTTAAGTGATAAAGCAAGGTGAAAATTTGTGACATAGTCTGCCTTAAACTTACAACCCATCACTATTTTGAAACATTATTTTAATTTTAAAGAAAAAAGTTAAAAACAGCATAACATAAAACAGCTAAAAGTTATAGCCACACAAAATGCTATGAGGTGAACATAGCAACTTATATTTTGCCTTGAACAATGCAACTTAGATTTTGAATGTCAATAAACGAAGTCTAGCAGCAATTTATACAGAACAAGTCTGCATATCACAAGGTCAGTCAAAATGGTATATATCCTGAAGACCAAAAATCACATCATAATAAAGATATTTGTACCAGAATGTTTATTGCAGCCCAATTTATAATTGCTAAGTCGTGGAAGAAGCCCAAATGCCCATCGACCCACGAATGGATTAATAAACTGTGGTACATGTATACC
>CAUYON010023727.1:0-11785 GCA_963573935.1 Arctocebus calabarensis
TATATAGTGATCAAGAAAATGCCATGAAGGCTAACTGTAACAGTACGATCAAAACATTTCTGAATGTATATGAATCGTGCCCTATGATTGCACCAATGTACAGAATTATGATTCAATAAAATTATAAAAAAAAATAAATAAAATGAAGACAATGATTGGGCAGAAATGTGATTTTGAGGATTAGGATAAATAAATCTTGCTATGTTGGTCTCCTATATTTTACTAAATCTTTGACAGTAAACATATTTTCTACCCTGTTTTGAGGAGGTTAACCCTGCTTTTCCTGAAAAAAATTGTAATGGTCTCCCCTAAGATATTTATCTTTCAAAATATTGTTGTTTCTTCTCAGGCCCTACCTGCAATGTACCTCTTTATATCTAAACTCATAACCACACTTAAGACCCAGCAGAAGCCAAAAGGTAAAGTACAAGTTGTGACCCCTGAGGAGAAAAGCTGCACTGTAAAAGAATTGCTTACTTTTTAAAAAAATTATATAGACACAAATATAGAGACTATGTGTAAGAATGGATATCAAGCAAGTGAAATAATGGTAGAAGGAATTTAGATAATAAATCCAATCAATCACCACATTGGAGCCAGATTATACACCCACAATGCCTTCAATGAAGAAGATATAAAGTCCCTTTAAATAAAGACTTCTCTAAACTACCAAAAATTTATACCGTTTCTTTACCATCCTTCTACCTGGTTACAGTGAATTAGGGAAAAAGACATAACCATATTTTTATGGATTACTAAATACTATCTCTGTATTGACACTAGTTCTACGAGAGTAAACATGTCACTCTGGTACATCAGTCAGAGAAGGAGCTTATGAAGGTCAAGTTAATCAGTGGCACTTTAGCTGAAGTTTATTTCAGAGTAAATCCAGTATGTCCTTAACTGTCCTGTAATTTATTTCTCTGTTTATAAAATGTACAACTGGGATAGACACAGCAACCCACATGGCTTCTCTCACCTGTGGGGTATGAGCTATTATGGCAGGAATAGCTAAATAAATTAACTTAAACAGTTTCCCCAAGAAACATAGTAAATAAAATCCAACACTACACTCCTGGAGGGATTGAAGAAATTAGTACCACCATCAGAAACTTGAAGAATATACACATAGTGATTGCCATTACATTCCCAGGAAACTTCTGTATTTTAATTCTGCAGAAAACAAATGAATTTCGGAGAATGACAGCAAAGTTTTCTAAACTTAGCCAAGTGGTGACTCAAACTGTGGCTGTTGTTTCTGGTATAGTTTAGTTGCTTTAGTAAAGGAACACATCCTGTGATATCTGGTATGCAGCCGTTGATCTGGTATGACAATTAATTTTATGTATCAACTTGACTGTACCATGAAATGCCCATATTAGATATTATTTCTGTGTTTGTCTGTGACAGTATTTCTGGATGAGACTAGAATTTGAATCTGTGGACTCAATAAACAAATTTTTCTCCCAATTTTGGGGAGGATATCATCAAATTTATTAGGGGCCTAAACAGAACAAAAAGGTGGAGTAAGGATGAATTTGGCATTTTTACTTGATGCCTATCCATTTAAACTGGGAATTGATCCTTTTCAGCTTTGAACTGGAATTTATACCATCAGCTCCCCAAGTTCATAGGCCCTTCAAGTTGAACTGAAATTATACTAATGATTATGCTGGGTCTTTCACTTGCAAATGGCAGATTGTCACACTCCAAAGCCTCCATAATCAAATGAACCACTTCCTCTCTCTCTCTACAACCAAAGACAAAATGGGCATGGTTTCCATAATGGACAGCATAATCAAAGTGGCAATCAGTATAGTCTGGATCATGTAGATCTATGGTATTAGCTACTTGATCAGGATATTTTAAAATTAGAAAAAATAATTGTAAGTCTAGTAAATTATTGCTTAATGCTTCATCTATATAAACAGGAAAAATATTGGTAAAACTGAATAAAAATCTAGCTCATAATATATATACTATGAATACACACACACACAAAAACACACATTCTGTTTCTGTTCTTTTTGTCTTGAGAATTCAGATGTTGGTGCTGAGAGTAGAATGGTTCTAGAGAAATGGAATTTTAGACACAATGCTTTGACTTGTTTCTAGGGTTTCTAGAATTGGATCTCTAATATAATTAGAATTAAAGATGCTACTGATTCTATTTCCACTATTAAAGAGGGCGTTAATAGTCCATGGTGTGAACTATTTACAAAGATATACAAAATATAAGCATTATATCATCACAGCCAACCACTTATAAGAAGAAAAAAGCTAGATAACTTTTGATATCTTCAAACATTTTTTAAAAATTGGTGTCAACGATTGATTGTTCCTAATTTTGGTGAATAAATTAGTATAACAAAAAGATAAGCTCAGGGATTTGAATTTCAAGCCTATGCACTACATAAACGATCTAAGAGATTCCATGTGTGCCCTGAAGAAGAAACATCCGATAGCTGCAAGTGTGAAATTGCTAAAAATCAATTGCAGAATGTCATCCTATGACTCTGAATTACAAAGAAAATTGAACTCTTAGACTTATAAGGTGTCTACTGTCAAAGTAAGGGAACAGATTAGGAAAAAAAATGAAATAATCTAAGTCAGAATACTATTGCTAAGTTTGGAAAGATCCTGATGAAGCTAAGGTCATTGAGGTTCTAAATCTGATGAACCTTCTTTGCCAGTGGAAGAGATCGCCTCTTATCCCAGTGAATGTGGCCCACTGAGAAAAAGTGGCTCCTCATCTTCAGAATGTTTAGCATCCCCAATCCTGTATAAAGGGACCTAAAACCCCCCAGGGGAATTGGCATCCCTACACTTAACAGTAAAACCCTTACCATCTGTGTCTTATAAAATTAATTTTCCACTTTCTATGAAATTATATTAGTGTCCCATGAAGCAATTACCATTTAAGACAATGTTGGTATTCATCAAGACCAATCTTGACTACTTCTTGTTTCTTCTAGACCTATAAGTACACTCTAGTCCCTTCTGGCCTCTAAAAATGAAGTATAAAATGCGACCTATGGGAAGATCCATTACATTTTTTTTCATGTATTTTTAATGCATTTATGGGGTACAATGTGCTGATTTCATATAGAATTAGGAACCCTTAAATCACACTGGTTAATATATACCTCATCTCATTTACTTAATTATTGTGTTAAGACATTTATACTCTATACTAAAAGATCCTACATGTACCCTTGCATTATGCCCCATAGGTGTGATCCCACCATTCATCCTCTATTGATCTGACCTCCCCCCTCCCTTTCTGTCCCCTCTATTCCCTCTTTCATCTTGGGCCATAGGTGTGATCTATTCTTCATGTTAAAGTATGATTGTAAATTGGTTTCATAATAGTACTGAATACATGGGATATTTTTTATTCCATTCTTTTTTTTTATTTTTACATATACATGTGTTTATTAGGTTTCCACTTTTTGCCTTCACAGAATTTAGAGGGCTTAAAATTTAATAACAATAGCAATGTTTAAGATGAGGACTAGTAACAAACATCATGTAAAGAATGAACGAAGGTAAATACATTCAGCAAAGAAAACAGATGATTACTGCATTGAAATATTAAGCAATATTAATAATAATAATGCCAGGAAAGTAGCATATTCCATTCTTGAGATACTTTAATAAGTAGGATATGTTCCAGCTCCATACATGTAAATGTAAAGTAGGTAAAGTCTCCATCTTTTTCTAAGGCTGCATAATATTCCATGGTATACATATACCACAATTTATTAATCCATTCATGTGTTGATGAGCACTTGGGCTTCTTCCACAACTTGTCTATTATGAATTGAGCTGCAATGAACAATCTGGTGCAAACACCTTTGTTGTAAAGTGATTTTTGGTCTTTTGAATGACAGAAACATGAAAAAATGCTCATCACCTTTAATCGTCAGAGAAATACAAATCAAAACCACTTTGAGATATCTTCTAACTCCCATAAGCATGGCTTACATAACAAAATCCCAAAACTACAGATTTTGGTGTGTATGTGGAGAAAAGGGAACACTTCTGCACTGCTGGTGAGAGTGCAAGCTAATATGTCCCTTTTGGAAATAAGTATGCAGAATACTCAGGGATCTAAACGTAGACCTGCCGTTTGATAATGAAATTCTTCAACTAGGTGTAGATCCACTAAATTTTAATTTTATTTATTTATTTATTTATTTATTTATCTATTTATTAAATTATACCTGTGTACATTAATGCAGTTGTGGGGTAGAATGTACTGGTTTTATATACAATTTGAAATATTTTCATCAAATCGGTTAACATAGCTTTCATGGCATTTTCTTAGTTATTGTGTTAAGACATTGGTATTCTACATTTAGTAAATTTCACAGTAAGCAAATTGGAAATGCCCAACCTGCATTGGTGTAATGTAAAGGAAAGAATCAAAGGGCCAGGACAGTGACAGGAACCCTGGAGGAGAAGAGGAAGGATAAGGCTAAGATCCACTACTGGAAGAAAAAGCAGCTAATGAGGCTATGGGAAAAGGCCAAAAGAACATGGAGAAGAAAATTGACAAATACCCAGATTTAATAAAAATAATGATAGTACAAAGAGAAAAGAAAAAGAAAGGGGAGTAAAAGGAAAGATTGACAAAAAGAAGAACAGAAAGATAGAGGAGTCATAATGTTGTTTAACATGATTCTTTGACCCATAACCTCAAGTCCCTGCCCCTGGTTGGGCTGGAAAGTGTAAGTTCCTTGGTGTCAGGAACTCCTTACCAGTGTGATCAAAAATACAACCCCACTTCCACCAAATAGAGAAGAACAGATAAACATTATTATGTTGCAGTGGGAACTTACCAGTAGGATCATTCCAAAGCCAAAAGTTTGAAGGACATCCTAGACCAGTTGACCAAGGTCTCCTTGAGCCAGGCCAATGCTGTGGTACCTCTATTCAGGACTCAGAGTGAGGCTTTTCCCCATAAATGGAATACATATCGGCACAGAATAAAACAGATAGACAAAAAGGTAGAATAAAATAATAATAGTAAAAGTAAATAAAGGAAATTTAAAATTGAAGCATATAAATATAAAAAGGGGCTATATCTTAAAAGGGGCCATTTGAGAAATGTATGTAGAAAAGATAAGAAAAATAGATAAATATTTACAAAAAAGAGGGAAAAACAGAGAAAAGTAATTAAAAGAAAGAAAGAAAGGTAGAAAAGAGTAGCAAAAATGGAGTCCTTATTATTGTAGAAAGTAAAAAGGAATAAATAAAAATATGAAAAAAGAAAAAGCAAAAGAAGTAGTCAAGCAAAAATCCTTGAGGGCAAAAATGGAAAAAACTAATATAAGGAGCAGAAAAACTGTAGCAAAAATGGATCCCTTACTATGTAAGAAAGAAACAATGAAAAAGTACATATACAAGAAAAAAAATCTAAGGGGAGAAAAAGAAAAAAAAAATACATGCCTTGCCATATATTATTTGGACAACAGGTTATGTTTTGGGACATAAGATGCTAATCCTGATGCAGGTACAACTTAATAAGATGGTTGCTGTAACCCACTATGTTACTGAGGACACCTGTTTTTGTCTTCCTGATTTCTTTTCCCTCAATGCCTGCATGTTTGGGAAACTGAAGCTCTCATCATCGTACTAAATAGACATGTCTAGCATTTCCAGGGCTGAGTATCAAGTGTCCCTTGGCCACATAATGGATTTCTTGGGATGTTTCACTCAAGTCTCACCATGGGTGGCTTCCCAGCTCAGCTAGCACACCAGAAATGACCTCATACTAGGACCCTGAGAGCCGTTATTCCCAGGAAGATCTCATACAATGGCTGTGCCTGGCCATTAAACAAAGGAGGACTGTTCTGCTCCATCCTCTGTCTCAATCCTGGCTCCTGGGCATTGTTCAAGGTCTTTCCCAAAGTAACTCCAGAAAGTGTGTCCAGGCCCAAGAAAGCCTGCATTGTCAGGACATTTCAGACTGACAACTACCACTGAACCAGTCAGCCTCTGCCAACACGCAACCTCCCTACTTCTGTGCTTGCTTTCCACTAATCCTGACCTCTTTATTGGCTTTTGGAGTACCCTACTGCCTCTATGTGCACCCAAAGCAATATTTCTGGACTTCCCCAGTGAGAAGTGAGCAGAGAAGTTTCTCTTCAATATCACCACAAGTGGCTACAAATGAATTGCCTCCAGTCTGCCATCATGTGTATGATTAAGGTTTAAAAGCAAATAATTAATAACCTCTTGTTTTTCGAAGACAATTTCTCAATCTTCTCTAAGGTCTATCTATGTTTAGCTTGTGAGGTGCCATTCAAGGCTTTTACTATGGCAGGAGCTGGTGATTTTTCTCATTTAATTCAATTACCATAGCCAACATCATAAATAAAGATAGGGAAGTATATTCAGTTGGGCTGAATAGGTGCTTGTCACTCTGATAGTCTTCTGGAAGATTAAGATCTTGGTCCTGCTGTGTCTTCTCTTTGGGTATTATTCAAGTTCCAAGCCCTAGGCAAGAAATGTGCAATTTTCCCAAGAGAACAGGGTCTTTTAGCAGCATTTGCTGAAACTTAAGAGTCTATTGCCCATATAGCAAAAAACATTCTTTAGGAATTTTAGTAGGACTATTGGCATAGGATATGGTAATTGTCTCGTGACATTGGAGCAAACTATTAGTTATATTGATGTGGGAGGTGGAATAACCTTATAACTTTATGTAATTTCTTCCAGGTGTTACTGTTTTGAGGTGGATAGAAAAATATAAATACCTGATCTACATGGGTTTCCTGTTGAAGACAAAAATAAGAGACACTCATAAAATCTTTAGTCAAGTAAGTCCAACATTTTTGTCTGGATTAAAGGGAAAAATATCTTTTCTATTTCCTTAAGTTTCTAAATTCAAAAGGATATGAGCATGTAAGGAGTAAAGGGGTGTATCTTGTAGCCATTCCTTTATCACCAACTGTTCTCAAGTCTGGATGTGAAGTAAGGTATAGCAGCTTCTGTTAGGGCATGAGTCAGATGTGATGAGTCTAGGTCGTAGATTTTGTAGGTGTTAACTGGTGAGAAATATAAGTAAGATATAAAAAGATTGATCATGTATTCATTCTTTTCATTTGACCTTTAATAATTCATACTTTTAGGATTAACATCTGTCTTAATAGGGGAAGGCATAAGATCTTGTCTCATATTTACATAAGTTTATGTTACTGTTTTAATTAGAATATCTCCCCTTAAGAGCAGAGGGAAGAATTTTAGGCATGACTAGAAAGACATGAGAAAATGCGAATGTCCCCAAATGGGAAAATCCTGGGTACCAATAATATTTGGCACCCAATCTTCTAGACACTGCCTTTAATAGTTACAGACTTAGGGAATCAGAATATGGGACTTGAGAAAAGCACAGGTAATATAAATTTTATCCCCTGGGCCTTCCACACTCAGGTGAATTTAGGATTTGAAAGGGAGGCACTTGACTGGCAGAGATCTCACAGACCACCAAGGCTTGTACAAAAAGTCTTTATTGGTGGGGGATGCTGCAGAGAAGCACTAAGGAGGAACAAAGAGAGAGAGAGGAAAGAGAGGGGGAGACAGGTTAAAGCGGGGGGGAGAGTGGAGAGAGATAGGATGGGGGGGCAGACAGAGTAGAGAGGAGAGAGAAAGAGAGAGAGTAAAAGACAAGCGCACCTTATATATGTTCGGTTAGGGGAGGTGACGGGATGGTAGAATAGCCAACAAGGAGTTACTGCTCTGGTGGGAAGCGCCATTAGGGGCAGGCCTTATGTTTGAAATTTTCAGATGGTAATTGGGACAGGGAGATGAGGTAAGTTTTGCAAGTGGGTGATAAGGAGATGTTTAGTAGGCAACTTCCTGTGCTTGGAAAGGAGGGGCTTTTCTGAGGCAATTATCTAACATTCCTCCCTTCTTGATATGTTAAAATTAGAGTTTTGGCCTTGGGATAGGGGACCTGGAGTTCTTTCTTCTGTTGCTTCTTCCTGCTCAGAGGGCAGGTAGTTTTAATTGCCCAACTAGAGGTGAATGTGATTTTTTTCCTTGGGGGGATATGTTTTTGCTTTTAGACTGTCTTTTAGCAGTGGATGTTTAGAAGTGGTGTTCAGGAAAGTCTTATGGCCTGGAGCAGAGTGCAGTCTGTTCACAAGAATAGTTTTTTCTTTTTGTTGTAGGTTGGAGCACCAACTGAGTTAGTTACATGTTGAGACAACTTTGAGAGTTGAGTTTGAATAAAATGAGTTGTGCATGGAGTCAAAGCCATTAGTCTAAGGATGACAATTATAGGTGTGAGGAAAGGTAAAAGTTTAACTCAGAGTGGGTTTTGAAGTCTGATGACTCTGATTAACATTGTTTTCTTTTGGAGTTTGGAGCTGTTTGGAGTGATCAAATTTTGTTAGTGATGATTTCAGATAAATTAACAAAGAAAAAACATAAACTTAAAAGGAGAGAGGTTGGAGGGTTATTTGGCAGGGATTGTAGGTGTAGAAGTGCCAGAGGTGGAAGAGTGATTCAGTCTAAGTGACATTTGAGTAAAAGTTTGGTTAAGGTATATTTTAGAGATTTCTTAGATTTTTCAACTTTTCCTGAAGATTGAAGATGGAAAGGAATATGGTAGTGTCATGTGATACTTAAGACTTTGGTTAAGGTTTGAGAAATGGTGTAGGTGAATTTAGGTTTATTTTTGGACTGTAAAGTACAGGGGATTTTAAAGTGGGGAATAATGTTTTTGAGTATGATAGAGGCAATAGTGGTAGCCCTCTTGTTTGTAGTAGGAAAGGCTTTAATCTAACTTGAGAAGGTATTTACTAATACTAGGATGTAGTTATAACGTTTGATTTTAGGTATGTGTGTGAAATCAAGTTGTCAGTCTGTTTTAGGAAGAAGTTTTCTAGTCTGGTGAGTTGGAAAGTGTGGGAGGTGAGACTTTGTGGGTTGGAGCTGGTAGATTTTATAGGATTATGCAAGTTGATTCAGAAATTCTGAATCTATTTGTGAGAGAGGAAAGAAAGCTTTGAGGAATTGTAGTAAAGTTTGAGAGTTGGAGGTGAAACAACTTGTGGAGATAGATGAGGAGGTCACAGTGGGAGGTTGATTCATTTATTTTATAGGGGCTCAAACTCGAATAGTGTGATCTAATTGTTTTGAGAGATAGGCAATTGGAGCAAAGGTGAGGCCTAGTTGATGTTCAAGTACATCGAGAGTAAACCCACAATTTTCTGTAACATATAGGAGGAAGTGGCGAGAAAGATTAGAAAGATGGAGGGCTAGAGCTTCTAATAAAGCATGCTGTAGAGATTTAAAAGAAGTGAAAATGGAGGTTAGGAGAGGTTCATGAAGGTCACCTCGAGTAGTATTATATAAAGGAGCAGCTAGGAGAGAAAAGTTGGGAATTCATGCTCTGGGGTATCTAGCTAATCTTAAAAGGAGAGGAGTTCTTGTTTTGTGGTGGGTAGGGAAAAGTTGCGAAGAAAGCTTTTTTTATCTGTGGTAATAGCTTCGAAGCCTGAGGACAGAAGGATATATTAAGGTAAGTGACTTCTTGTTTGAATAATTGAACCTTTGAGGGAGAGACTCAATATTTTCTATCTGTGAGGAAGTTAAGGAGGGAATAGGTGTTTTGCTTAGAGTCATGTAAGGCGGGACTATAGAGTCGGAGGTTATCACCATACTGAACTAAGGTTGAAGGAGAGAGATCATAGAACTGGAGGTCTTGTGATGTTTGGATAAATAAGTGGGGATTGTTACAAAATCCCTGGGGGAGTACAGTCTAAGTAAGTTGGGAAGAAGTCTGAGAAGTAGGGTTAGTCTATGTGAAGGTAAACAGGTCTTAGCAATTAGGGTGTAGGTTAACAAGAATTAGAGAGCAGGAGGCAATTGAGGGGGTTTTAGTATTTTAAACCTTAGGATTTACTTGCTCTGGTGGAATGGGATAGGGTTATGGGTCTTTTATGGCTTGGGAAAGGAAGAGGCAGAGTGAGGCAGAAGGAGATGGGTCAGTATCTATTAATTTAAAATTAAAAGTGAGGGTGGTACTTAATTTGGGAAGCATGTCACGTTTCAGAAGGGGAATTGGACAGGAAAGCAACATTAAAAAGGAATGTATAAATGAGAAATTGACAATTATGCAGTGTAAAAAAGGAGTTTGACGTGGACAGTGGGAAAAACCTTTTACTCTGAAAATAGAGGTGGCGACAGGGATGTAGGACCACTGAACTCTTTAAGAGCTGCGAAATTAGCTTATGTGTCTAATAAGAAGGCAATCATCCCACCTGCTACCATCAGGGTTACTTTTGGCTCCACAGAGGTGATCTTCGTTGGGTGAGAGGAGCCAGGGTCTAGTCAGTCTTTAGAAGAGGTAAGCTCCAATAACTCTGCTATAGGTGCTGCAGATTAGCTGGCCCCATGTCCTCTCTGGGCTAAGGGGCAGTTAGCCTTCCAATGGCTCTTTTTTTTGGCAAAGAGAACATGGACCTGGCGGGGGCCTAGGATTAGGGCAACTACGAACCCAGTGGTCTTCTTCACTGCATTTGTAGCATGGTCCAGGTGGTTGAGTTGTGAAGGTGCTTTTGGCTCCTGATGACCTAGGCAGGTTAGGAATGATGGCCTTAGTGACACTGTTTGTAATGCTTTGAGCTAGTATTGGAAAATTTTGAGTTTGAGATTTTTTATTTTCCCTTCAGAAAACATCATCTCATCCCATGTAAATCTTAAAGGCTGTGACTAAGATCATGGCTGGGGGTGTCAGGGGTCCGTGCTCCAAGAGCTTTAGCTTAAGTTTGATGTCATGGTAATTTTAGTTGAAGAAATAAGTTATGAGAATGTTTTTCCCATCTATTGTTTTAGTATTTAAATTAGTATACTTAAAAGCCTTCATAAGGCATTGGAGGAAAGTTGAAGGATTTTTAGACTTATTTTTTATGAATTTCTGCAATTTATCATAATTGATAGTCTTTTTGGCAGAAGTTCTAAGTCCAAAAAGAATGCAGGTGATAAAAAAGTTTTTACTTTTTCTTCCCACATTGTTATTATAATTTCAATTACCTGGGAGTTAGATACCACCGTGTCACTTGTAGAATGCTCATTGTTTTATTATTATTATTATTAAATCATAGCTGTGTACATTAGTGTAATCAAGGGGTACAGTGTGCTGGTTTCACATACAATCTGAACTATTTTCATCAAACTGATTAACATAGTTAATATATGAAGACATTTGTATTCTGCATATAGTAAGTTTTGCCTGTACTCTTTTAAGATGCACTGTAGTTGTGGCCCCACCAATTACCCAATCTCCACCCCATCCTCACCCTTCCCCTCCCCTCCCTTGCCCCTTTCCCCATATTCTTGAGCTACAGTTGGGTTATGGCCTTCATATGAAAGCTATAAATTAGCTTCATAGTAGGGCTGAGTACATTGGATACTCATTTGAGATATCACCTAACTCCAGTAAGATTAGCCCACATAACAAAATCCAAAAACCAGAGATGTTGGCGTGTATATGGAGAAAAGGGAATACTTCTACACTGCTGATGGGAATGCACACTAATACATTCCTTTTGGAAGGATGTTTGGAAAGTACTTATAGATCTAAAAATAGACCTGCCATTCGACTGTGTAATTCCTTTACTAGGTATATACCCAGAAGACCAAAAATCATATTATAACAAAGACATCTGTACCAGAATGTTCATTGCAGCCCAATTCATAATTGCTAAGTCATGGAAGAAGCCCAAGTGCCCATTGACCAATGAATGGATTAATAAATTGTGGTACTTGT